>CAUYSK010007557.1:0-77953 GCA_963575035.1 Avahi laniger | reverse complement strand
ACACACACACACACACACATACACACACACACATCTGTCTCTATATGTACACACACATCCTATTGATTCTGTTTCTGTGAGTATACACACACACACACATACACACACACACACACACACATCTGTCTCTTTCTATATGTACACACACATCCTATTGGTTCTGTTTCTGTGAGTATACACACACACACACACACACATACACACACACACACACACATCTGTCTCTTTCTATATGTACACACACATCCTATTGGTTCTGTTTCTGTGATTATACACACACACACAAACATACACACACACACACTTACACATACACACACATACACACACACACACATACACACACACACATACACACACACACACACACACACACACACACACACACACACACACACACACCTCTCGCTCCCTCCTGGTGGTTCTGTTTCTCTGGAGTGTCCGGGAACGACAGGCGTTCTTCATTCTCCTCACCTTGGCACTGATCCCGGGACTTCCGTGACCACTGCTTTGGGTGGCAACCGGGGTGGTAGGGCTGGGTGTGGGGGTGGCAGTGGGAGGTGGCTGGAGGCACCACAGAGCTTCAGGAGCACCACAGAGGACACATGCTGTGGCAGGCAGGGCATTTTCTTATTGCAGGGCCTGGGGCAGGGCAGGAGAAGACACCCTCCCTGAGGCCCTGCGATTAACAGAGGCTTCACAGAACAATGGTAGAAGCTGGATGCAGGGAGGAAGGAGCTTGTCCCTGTTGCACTTGAGGTCACCCCTGGGGACACTCCTACTAATGAGCAGATAGGACTTTGAGGGGGCTGGAGATGATGTAAGGGGAGGTGATAGTTGAAGAACAGGGTCACAGCTGTTTGTGATAATATTTTAACACCTAGGCTGGTATGGGGAACTGGGGATGTATTAAAATATAGGAGAAATACCTGAAACTGAGTGTAACTTAATTATCTGATGCTCCCCAAATGGTGCACAGGTAAGGACGGACTGTCTGTTTGCAACCTGACAGCTAGGTAACAAAAATAGCGCCTGGAAAGCAGCAACGATCACACAGGTGGTCGTTCTCTCCCCATTTCCTACCTCTTGGGGACTTACAGAGGTGCTTGCATTGCCACATGAAGACACCTGACTTTTAATGGGTAAAACCACAAGACACATCATCTTACTGAATATCCAGAAGTTGGATTCTTTCCCAAGAGAGGCCAGAGTGAATAGGAAAAGTGGTTTCTTCTCTCTTTCCTACTAGGCGAATACACAGGTTTTCTGATTTGGTGGGGAGATGGAAGAGAAGTTTCTTTTTATAGATGATGGTTTTGGAGTGAGTTCCAGCAGTCGCTACAGACATCTATGCAGTTTTCTCAGTAAACTTGCTGTGACTTGGCCTTAAGAGGAAGTTTGGCGGCCTTGACTCTTGGGATATGTTGCTGATCCAACCTGAAACCCTTCTGTAGGTTGAGTCAGCAACATATCCCATGACTTTTGGGTGATAGGTTCTTTTACATAAGACCATAAAGCACAAGGCCCTTTCTGCATAGTGTTGAGTTTCCCAGAGGCTATGACCAGGGATTAGACCGAGGTAAAAAAGTTTAAGAGATACTGCTAAAAAGCGTTGAGTAATGCATAACTTGGCTTAGTCATGTTCTTCAAGTGTTAGTGGAGAGCCAATAAGACCATAGGTAATTGAGAATAAAATGTGTTTATTTTCACACATGAGGATAGCTCCAGTGAAAATGAATCCCTTTAAATATTTTAATTTCAATTAACTTCATGTTATAAGAGATGCATACATATACACTCACACATTTATTTTTTGGCTTGTATTGCTTTTGCTATAACTGCAGTTTTCCAAACTTGACTTTATATAAGCACACAGAAGTTTTCTTAAAAATGATCCAATTTGATCAAAATGATCTAAATATAAAAATCTCAGAAAAAAAGCTGTATCAATACATAGCTAACCAAGTAGATGAGATCCTTACTGTTTGGACTTTTTTTTGATACATGATAGTTGTGCATTTTGGGGGGTACCTGTGATATTTTGATACATGTATATGTTTTGATACATGTATATAATATGTAATTATCAAATTAGGGTAATTGGGATATCCATCACTGCAATCATTTATCTTTTCTTTGTTTTGGGCTTTTGATAATCATTCTATGTCTCTGGTTCCCCACCATTTTTTTCCCACTGATGCTGCTTATGGCTAACCTTCCTGTTGGTAATGGCAGCTCATGCTGCTTTGATAATATTGAAATTTCCAGCTCCAAACCCTCTGCCTTCTTATGTATTGATCTCAGATGCATCAACATTGTGCTGACCCAGCATCACGGTTGACAACTGCTGATCTGGTTAATAAGATGGGCGGCGTGATGAGACCACCTTCGGATACTTCCAATAAATTGTGATCTCACACTCGAACATACAGTTTGAAATCATCTAGGTCTGTCCATTTCAGTGTTTTATTTAAATGGGAGGCATAGTTTTGCCAAACATTAATGTAAATTGATATTCCTTAATGAGGGAGTATTTGTAGCAGGAAAAAAAAAACTTTGTCCCTTGTACTCAAGAGACATTGATTTGCAGTCAAATCCAAGAAATTTTGAGCAGATTACTCAATTTATTCTGAGTTTCAGTTTTCTTATCTACAAAGTGAGGCCAATAATAATTGGCCCTAACTCACACACAGCATTATTGTGGTGATCACAAGCAATAATATGATTGAAAGTGACTTTTAAGTTTTGAAGCACCAGGCATATGTAAGATTGCATTCAGTCAACAAATAATTATCGAGCACTTACTGTGTGCTGTCATTCATAGTTTAATCCAAGTTTAATATCCAATATTGGGTAAGACAAGTTCCCTGCCATCCGGGATTGGACTAGGAGAAGCCCATGAAATTAGAAGGAATTACAATTCTCTGGCCCTCATCTAAGAAGTAATGAGAATTTAAACTCTATGATTAATTAGCTTCACAAAGCTTTAAATGGCATTAATTGAATTTTTTTGCACGTTGGCTTCAATTTTGGTTTTGAGTCGAGGTGGTAAGGTTGATAACATTTATTTAATATGTATATTAAAATAGAACTCTTTCTCAAATTCTGATAATAATAGGTACTCATTTAAATTAAAGGCTGCAGAACTGCAAAAAGCAGAAATAGTTAAGCCCTTTGACTTGTACTAGGTTTGAATACCAGCTCTGGTCTCACTAGGTATAGGACCTCTCAGACTTTCGGTTTCTTCAACATTAAAATGAGGTTAATAAACAGGAAAATCTTGTGAGAATTAAGAGAAAAGTACTTTAAAATGCTAAGCATAATATTTGTTGAATATTTTAAAGATGTGGGTTTTTTTAATCCTTCCTGAATTTTTAAAGTTAATTTGAGTAGAATTAACTTTATATGTAATGTAGTGATCTGAAGAAAACAGTCTTCTATGAATATATATTTGCTCATTCATTTCAGGTTCTACTTTGGCACAACAAATGTCTACAAATCTCCAGTGTCTTGGAGAAGGGCTTTTCTGGCCATTACAAACTAACTGTCTCAAGGACTTTTCAGATAGTTGATCATTAACTCTCAGGAAATGCCTAACTGCTAAATTATCCTGGCTGCCTTAAATTTTTGAGGAAAAGATTCATTGAAAAAAAAATTTTTTTTTTTAATTGAATAACTTTAACCTCTAACCATAGTAATTTCCCTATGGGCATAAACATAGTAATTTCCCTATGGGCATAAACATAGTAAAATGTCTTTTCTGAGTATTTAAAGATGGGAACAAGCAAAATAAGTAAATAATGAAGTTTCACTTTCATTATTCTATAGGAATTGTAAATTAAGGACAGAAAATTTGCCAGTTAGCAAAGAAGCAGAAAACGTTTTATTTTTTATTGATTTCTCAAGTATTGTGACTCAGGACATATCAGATAAAACAACTTCTACATTAATGAAAACAGATTGTTTGCTCCTCAGGTAGCAGGTCCCAAAGAATGGCAGATAACCTGAAAGTTTTTCTCACAAGTCTTCTGGGCATTAGAATGGATATCATGGTGTCACATGAAAAAGAAATGTCTTTCTTTTTTGAGGGAAGATGGCATGACGAGAGCCTGGACTTTGATGTCATCAGAACCAGTTTCACAATGGACTCCAAACCATATTCTGTGACCTAGGCAAGTTGGTCACCTTCTCAGAGACTCAATTTTCTCATCTTTGATATGGGGAAATGCTGCCTGCCTCATAAGAAAGTCTACAGGATTGCATGAGAAAATATATTCACATTTCCTACACACAGTAGGCATGTAATAAATGTTTACCCTTACTCTGTCTCCCCTAACTAAAAACGTTAGGCTAGGTGTTTTTATTTATTTATTTATTTATTTATTTATTTATTTATTTATTTATTTATTTTTGAGACAGAGTCTCACTGTGTTGCCTGGGCTAGAGTGCCATGGCGTCATCCTAGCTCACAGCAACCTCAAACACCTGGGCTCAAGGGATCCTCCTGCCTCAGCCTCCCAAGTAGCTGGGACTGCAGGCATGCGCCACCATGCTCGGCTAATTTTTTCTATATATTTTTAGTTGTCCAATTAATTTCTTTCTATTGTTAGTAGAGACGGGGTCTTGCTCTTGCTCAGGCTGGTTTCGAACTGCTGAGCTCAAACAATCCGCCCATCTCGGCCTCCCAGAGAGCTAGGATTACAGACGTGAGCCACCGCGCCCGGCCTAAAACAAAACATCTCTCATTTGCGTGGCAGGTTATAAAATACTTCCACATACAGTATCTCCTTTAAGTTTTCAAAACAACCTTGGGAAGTAGGTGGGCTTGGGTTTAGTATTAACGGTATTTTACAAGTAAAGAAACAGTGCTCAGAGAGGTTGTGAGAATTGGTCACCCAATCACTTGGCAGGTGAAGGAAGATCCTGGAAGAAGGTCCAGGCCCTGTGGCTACTGAGTCTGTGCTTTCCCTGCTGCACTTGGTAGGCATCCATCTCTTTGTGGAAGATGCAAATGGCAAGCTTAAATACATTCTTGTTTTCAGATGATAACTATATCAGTCAGGGTTCAACCAGAGAAACAGAACCAATGTGAGATTTATCACAAGCAATTGACTTATGCAACTGTGGGGACCTAAGCGAGACTGGGGGCCATAGGGCAGATGGTCAGGAAGAAAAGTTGTGAGAATGCCGGAATTCCAGAAATAAGAGCTGAAACGTGGACTCTCTCAGCTCAGGGAGGGTCTAGGCCCTCTTTTAAAGGACTTCCAGTTGATTAAGTCAGGTCTACCCAGATTGCTTCTCTATTGATTAACTTACAGTCAACTGTTTAGGAAGATTATTCATATATGAGGCCATAAAGCAAGTCTCAGAAAATTCAGAAAGAGTGAAATCATACCATATATCTTCTCAGACCACAGTAGAATAAAACTAGAAATCAATTCCAAGAGAAACTCTCAAATCCACACGAAGTAATGGAAATTAAAGTCAACTGATTAGGGACCTTAATTACACCCGAAAGATCCCATCATATCAGCATCTGGATTAGAGTTTGCTGAATTGCTGGGGAGAAGTATGTGCTACAATATGGCTGCTGCCTCCTTTCCCCTCTCCTCCTCTCAGGAGAGGGTATTCTTTGTAGTCCACCCTACATACTAGAAAGGGAATTCTGGGGATTATATTCAACTGAGACCAGTTGAAAGATCATGAATCCATCATAATGACAAACCAAAGCCCATCACTGAAATGTCTTTCTCTAGTAATGTGTTTCTTCTAGTCACTGCAAGAGATGGTTGAGCAAACTGGAAAACTGATTGGTCACCATGAGGTTACCCCTAGCATTTCTGCCATCAGGTTCCAGGGACAGAGCTTCTTTGCACACTAGCTCTCATGGCCTGGATTTCTGGATGATTCTCAGAGAAGTTCCACATAAAGAATGTTTGCTGGTAGATGGCATGGGTGCACATCTCACAGCTGAACTTGAGGTGCTTAACCATTTTAGGCAAAAGCAAAACAATGCAAAAACAGCCCAAACAAATAAAAGGGGACAGCTGTGGTAACAACAGCAAAAAACGATCGATGGCAACCCTAGGGATTTATTTGTCTAAGATTTTTATTCGTCCCTCAATGATTAGAATTATTTGCTAACAGTGAAAGAACCAAGGGATGGCCCATCAGCCATTTATATCTTTAAACAGGCATTGAATACTCCTTTGCCCTTGTTCCTGGCACAAAAACCCAATGAGTAGTTGTATTAGGGCTCTCTAGAGAAACGGATTCAATAGGATGTTTTGTGTGTGTGTGTGTGTGTGTGTGTGTGTGTGTGCACATGTGTGTGTATTATAAGGAATTGGCTCATGTGATTGTGAAGGATATCAAGTCTCAAGATCTGCAAGCTGGAGATACTGGAGAGCTGATGGTGTAACTTTGATCTGAAGGCTGGCAGGCTTGAGACTCAGGGACAGCTGATGCTTCAGTTTGAGTCCAAAGGCAGGAAACAGCCAATGTCCCAGCTTGAAGACAATCGATCAGGTAAGCGTTTCCTTCTTATTTGTGGGAGAATTACCCTTTTGTTCTATGTATGTCTTCAACCGATTGGATGAGGCCCAGGCACCCTAGGGAGTACAGTCTGCTTTGCTCTGATTTAAATGTTAAACTCACCCCAAAACACCCTTACAGGAGTACTTAGAATAATGTTCCACCAAATATCTAGGTACTCTGTGGCCCAGTGAGGTTTACACATAAAATTAACCATCACAGTAGTTTTAGTTTACAGCAAGTGTGAAAGAAAACCCTAGTTCCCTTGAGGGGTGCTAATCTTCTCTTCTCAGGATTTCTCTTTTCTGGCTTTCTTAGCTTAGGGTGTTTTAACTGTGTTTCCCTTTAAGCCTCCATTTCCAGTTATTTTCCCAGAAACACAAAGTTGAGCTTTACTACAGGCAAAGTTAGCTGGAACAACTGCCTAGCTGCCTGCTACTCATGCAAAAAGGATTGTCCCCCATCTTGGGAATGCCAAATAGCAGGAGGGATTGCCATGAAGGAACATCAGGCATCCTTGTTGCTGCTCTGATTTGTCCTAAACAGGAAAGCTGTACTCAGGCAATACTGACAATAATCTGTTTTGGGGGGTTTAGCTAGTGGAGCATTAAGGAGCATGTGGGTGAGAGGGTTTTGGCAGATTACAAAAGTGGCCACAATTTTTCATGCCTGCATTTGACTATGAAGTTGTTTTCATCCATAGGTAGAATTTATTTCCCGACTTCTTGGATGCAGGCTGCCCCTGCAGCTTGCTTTGGCAATGGAATGCAGCGGAAATGACAGTGTGCTAATTTTGAACCCAGGCTCCAAAGGCCTTGCATGCTTCCATGTTCTTTTTTGGAACCCTGCTCAGATAACATCTGAACAAGCACAGGCTAACCTGTTGGAGGATGAGAGACTGCATGGAACAGAGACTGGCCATCATAGATGAGACTCTTCTAGACCAGACTCTTTTAGCAGCCAACCACAGATAACATTAGTAAACACAGCCGAAACCAGAAGAGCAGCCCAGATGATCACTTACCACAGCCCCATCACCAACCTGCAGAACTGTGAGCTAAATAAATGGCCATTATTTTAAGCCACTAAATTCTGAAGTGGTTCGTTATGTAGTAAAAGCTAACCAATACAGTTCTCATTTTATGCCTGGAGTGGCCTTCTATATATGGTTTCTCTGAGCATTTTTGTGGCTCCCTGTTTTGGAGTAAAAAGTTAATAGGGCATTTCTTCTGGCAAAATCAATAGGTTTCTTCTCCCTAGCATTTTTCTGATATATATTCTGATTTAATAGCATAGCTCCTAAGCCCTCACACTTGGCATATGTGTATAGAGTAGAGTTTGGTAGTAGGATCTTCGAATTTTAGCATAGAGGCACAGATGACATAAGCCAGTGAGGGCACTGAATATCTGTTTAAGAAGCTCTCCCACGAACCCCTAAAGAGTTTAAGAAAGTAGGGGTCTGGACTTCCCTCTTATCCTTGTTCCCGTAAATGCAGGTTCTACTGGCCAAGTGGTCTGCGCAGTTGATAACTACACTCATTTCCTACTTCATTCACAATCTCCCGCTGAACTTCTTTGACCTCAATGGTGTCACAGATTTGAAGAATTACAGAGTTATTTAGTGGAAGTGAAAGAACAATTTCAGAGGAGATTCATAGATTTTGATGACTATGAATCATACCTTAAGAATTTGTGGCTACCTTTGAAGCACAAAACCACAGGATGTATCTGATTTATTCAGTGTCTGCGCTGTTCCTGTGGTTCAGTTTCCAAAAGACCTGACTGAGCTGAAAATGAATTGTGCCCACCAAGAAGACCATTCGTAAAAACTTTGGGTATATTAACCAGAATTATGCTGAAGTTTCTGGCCACGCTGTCAAAATATTGCTGAAGTTTAAGCTTTTTTGACTGAGTGGAACTGTTGCGATCAAAGCTGAGTCTGTCTTAGGGATGCAGATTGTTACTGGGAAATGAGGTGTGCCCCAGCTTACAGTCTGCCTGAGATTCTTCACAAGGGCTCAGTGTAAAATGTTTTCTTATGGACTGATGGAGAGGTACATGTGATTGCCACCTGACTTTTAAGAATAGATTTTGGAATGTGTTTGGTTGAGTAATTTTTTTTTTAGATTGTTTCATATTGAGAGAAGAGAAAATGTACCCCAGAATTTCCTCTAATTATAAGCCTAGTCCAGTTAGTGTACGAATCTGGCAGATGTTTCGGTGTAACACAAATTAATGTTTTCATTTACTTTACCTGATTTGTTTATAATAGTTTAAGAGTCTTAAATGTGAATTTCTAGGAACTCTGTATCAATTGCAGTGATTAACAAATTTGTTTGAGAAATCTGGTGGCTTTACCCTCCTACAACCTGAGTGTTATTGAAATATTTTTTATTATGATTGAGAAAAGATACTACCCTTCAACTGACAAATCACTTCCACCCTTCATCGAAAACATCTTCCCCTCAGAAGCCTAGTTTTAGTTTGGCAGAGGAGAGAAGCTGTACCTTCCTAAGGGGTGACATTATGCTTTTAGCTCAGCCAAGCCCAGTTTATTAGACCTCCAATTAAAATAATTAGTCCAATGGCTATTCGATTAGTTTATTAGTATTTATAGTAGTAATGATAATTACATTTATTGAGCACTGGGTAAGACACTAAGTAAAATTAGGTACGTAAATCATCTCCCTTAATTCTTGCAACAATCCTGTGGGGTGGATGAATTTTAAGATGAAGAAACTGAGGCACAGAGAAGTCAAATGACTTGTGTAGGTGGTACAACTAGAAACAGAATAGTTTGATTCAAAACTCACAGCCATTCTGAAGCATGAGGACTCTTACCTAAATAGATCATCTTATTTTATCAAAACATGCATGATTAGTGGCAACTGTTTTTGAGTATGCAAAGCGGATGCTTAAAACTTAATATCCATCGTATTAACTTTTGGTTAAGCAGCATTGTATGTTGGCTCCTAGAAGAAACAGAGGATGGGGAATGAGGTCAAGTTTACCATCCGTGAAAGAAGATTTTAGACTCTAGGTTCCATTCACAGCAGAATAGAATACCTTAGAAGTAGGGGAGAGAGACCCACAGAGAAGGGGAGAGATGGAGAGAGGGAACGAGAGAGAGAACCATCCCTCCCACTACCAAGAAACCACTGACGATCCTACATCTCTACAGGTTTTTTTTTTTTTTTTGTGGGTCCAGGACATGTCAGCGTCAGTGCCAGTTTGGTAATTCAGTTTCATTGCCAGAAAAACTAAGGGTCAAAACACATTTTAAGGTGTGGTCTCTTTTCGGTCTCATTCTAATTAATTTTGTGCACAACTGGTTTCTTTTGAACTCAGTCATTTGTCTCTCATGGACACCTGCAGTTAGCTAAGTGGCTGTTAGTCAACACAGTCTGTGGACCCCATGGAATGAACAGCCGGTGAAATTTAGGCATTTTGAATCTTCTGAGAGCAAGCCTCAGTGGGCCTCCCCTGCAGAACTGACTTCCTGGCTGGAGGGAAATTCACGGCCAATGTCTTTCGCAACCAAAATGTGTTCGCAACCAGATTGTGTTTGTGACAGTTCCCTGTGCAAATATCAACTTTGCTTAGTGGGGAAATCCTGCAGTGCCAGGAGAGGTGAGAGCAATGGATTCTGGAAATGCTAATCCAGCGGAGCCGGCCCTCAGCATTGCAGCCTGCCTGGGCCTTGTTTTGCATGCTCCTTGCAGCCGCCTGGAGAGAGCTCACTGACAAAGGAGAAGGAAGCACACAGTCCACTAAGATGACTCACTCTGCATTTGCTGGGTGGTTCACACGCCCGCCTGCCTGCCGGAACAGGAAGGTCCTTATTGTGCTCAATTGTTTTCCTGAATGCCTTTCTCAACAACAGCAAAAGGAAACATTGCTGTTTGGCTTCCAGCCATCCCGACCACTTGGTACTTACAGTGCTTAGAATGCAAAAGTTGGGCCCAGCCAAGACATGCAGAGGCGCACGGCTGCAGTTATTTCTGTCTGTGTTTCAGATTAGCCGGCTGCCTTTTGCAGTAAACAATCCCGGCTGATTTAAGACAACGGGAACTCCCTTTACCAGCAACAACCTCGACCGGAGTTTGACCGTTTGTTTTATGGACCTGTTTCATGTCCAGTAACCCCTGGGGGGCCTTGACACCACCACCCACTGAGTCGCCTGAGTAAAATACAAAAGGCTCTGCCTGTCAGCTACCTCCTTCTTGGATCTGATTGCTCCAGAGGGACTGCGAGGGTGGGGAAAGAGAGGCCTGGGGAAAAGGGAAGGAAGAAACCAGGTTAATAGCAAGGGAAGCAGCGTCACGGTGCCTGCGGCGCTCCAGCCTGGGCTGTAATCACAGATGCAGTGAGGCCCAAGGACCGTGCTCTTATCCTTCTCTCGCCTCTGGCCACCTTGACCCTGCCCTGTGCCTATTCCTCAGCTGCTCGGGGCCAAAGTTATGCTGTAGTTTGTGGCAGAATATGGGGCCTAAGAAGCGAGCGGCAAGAATGTTTCTCTCCTGGGCTCAGTATTGCTTAGGTTTCCTCTTACTGCGCCCGCCTTGCTGTTGTTTCCTGAGCTGCTCTCGGCTTTTTCTGTTCGGGGGCTCAAGCTGCAGGCCAGAGAGGGTGGGTAGGAAAGGTGAGGGTGGCAGGAAGAGGCAGAGTCCACGCTGTCCCCTCTGGCCTCTGCACTCCCTGACCCTTCCTTCCTTCAGGTTCTCCTGCACCAGCTCCACCCGCTTCCCCAGCCCAGGACCTGCCGCTCACGTGTGCGGCTCATCTCCTGCCAAGCGACACAGCTGATGCCTCCGAGCCCATCTGTTCAGACCCAACCGAAAGCCGAGGTCAGTTCGGACTCACCCAGAACATCCCACCGCATGAGCTTCTTCCAAATTTTTCAGAGCTTTTTGCCTTTATCAACATGTATCCCCAAAAGGTGGATTGTCCGAAAGTGTTCCACGCTCAAGAGTTTGAGAAATTAGGTTTCAGGAAAGCAAGCAGGTTCCTTTGCCATAGAACTTCTCAGAGGCATGGCTGTGCAGTGCAGTGCCGTGGCTCTGTAAAGAGGCTCGGGTGTGTAGGGTTAACCTGCGCTTCAGTTTGGTTAAGTACTAATTTCTAGTTCCAAAGGGGGAACGCGGAATGGGTGCTTTTCCTTCAACCCAGTTGGCCTTCCTCAGAGAGTTCAGACTCATCAGACAGGAATAAAGTACAGCACACTCGGTGGCACTTCCTGCACCCTGGACCCGTTGCAGGTCAAGGGTGAACCCGAGCTCTGGAGAGAGTGGAGAGAGCAAGGGCTAGAGCTTTCAGAGCCTTGGGCAGGTGACATGCGTCCTGCTGGCAGCACATCTGCATTTAATGTACATCACTGAGAATACGGTGGGGACAAGCCTAATGGTGACAGGTTCCAGCAGGAGGACACCACTGGATGGACAGGCTGGTGTGTGCGTCTTGCTATATCAGGCTGCCCCTGGGAAAGGGCCCAAGGCCTGATGCTGTGGCAGGACCGCTGGTAGAGTCAGGGCTCGCAGTGAAAACAGCCAAGCTGATGCAAGGTGGGGTGCACCGGCTCGCATAGCTTATGATTCTCTCAGGTGCATCAAAAAGCAAGCATGCAAGCCCAATCCCAGCAACAGCAAAAAAACAACTCATGCTCTTAAACCCATACATCACATTTGTACACAAATCATACTGTTGATGTATTATAAGCAGATGGAATCATCTCACTCATTTCTTGGGGCCAGAGTGAAGAGCCTTATTACAGGATGGATATAGCCTTTGTCTAGAAGTCCAAACCCTGGGGGTCAGAAGTAAAGGGGGGAGGTCTGAGGACCACAATCAATATATAGTCTTTCAAATATTGGAACCATTGCCACCTTTTTATTAATTTTTTTTTTATTTTTTAAAGAAACATCTCTTTTAAAATCTCTTGGAAATAACATTTCATGGACTCCAATGAGGAAAATGCTAGTCTGTATAGATTTTAACATTCTTTGTTCTGTTTTTAGAAACAAAAAAGACCCTCAGAATACGGAAGTCAGAAATGGACATTTAACCCTGTGGGAACATGATCAGTAAGTGTGTGTAAGAAGCATCATCTTCCAGCTTCCCGCCCTCTTATGTTATATCCTCAGCAAGCAAAGTGAAAGGTACAGCGCTGGGTAGATAAAGGAGAGGAGGGATGTGCCAAGTAGATACTGAGTTCGTGGCTTGGGTAATCAGTAAGTGATGATTGACATTCACCGAGACTGGGAACGAGGCCAGTGGAGTGGATGCATTCTTTGGAGGAGGAGGAAGATAGCTCCTTTTGGACAGGCTTTAGAGATATCCAAGTGGAAATCTCCACTGGGCAGGCAGATATATGAGTCTGGAATTCAGAGACATCTGGGCTGGAGGCATAACTTTGGGTCAACGGAGAGTGGAAGCATGAGTGTGCATGAGCTCATCGGAAACGACAGTTCAGTGTGAGACAGGGTCCCGCTGGGCTGCAAGGGGAGTGGGGATGGAGACCAGGCAGGGAGGCCGCAGAGGTGGGAGGAACGTAAGAGTCAATGTCCACCTGCAGTTAGTTTTCAGTAGGTGCACAGAGCCTCCTTGACCCACGACGTGGGACAGCGTGGATTCACATTAAACATGTAAACAAGGCCCCATTTTTCTTTTAAAACAATACCTTTCATTTGTATAGTAAAGTAGACTTTTCAAGGTATGTTTCCAGTGATTTTATTTTTTAAAATCACATGCTCGTTGCAAACCAACGGAGAAGTCGTGGAGGGTATTGGGAGCCCTGTTTCAGTGATAAGAACGCTGAGGTTCGCCTGTGGGAGGGAAAGGGAGATGAGAGTTCATCGTTACTTGGCACTAGCGTCTTCATGGCTCTTTGTTGTTACTTCACTATTGGTTCACCCGTTGTGACTTGTCATCTTGTGAACACACCTGTTCCTTTCTTACTGGATTGTAAAGTACCAGGGGTCAGCAATCATGTCTTAACCCTCCCCACCCGCCTTTCTCTACCCAGCTTTGCTTTGGAACCTCCAAAGTATTTGATAAATTGGGGGGATTGAATCAATAACGGGACAAAAGCATTCACGGTTTGAAGTCCTCATCTGTGGCTCAGCAGTTCCTTTCCCTACTATACAAAGACGGTAGCACCGAATAAGGGATTTTCTAATGACCAGCTCTCGGAGAAAAGTAAGAAGAGATTCGTGAAGGCTGCAGGGTAGTTTTCCTAGGGAATTCGGCATGATCAACTCATCAAATACTTTTTGGATCACTGTGTATTTTTACATACAAAAATTCCTTTCTTTTTGATCAATTTGTATTTTTATACAATCCCTTTTTTCAGATCGCTATGTGTTTTTACAAAATCCCTCTTTTGGATCACTATGTATTTTTACATAATCTCTTTTATCACTATGTATACTTACACAATTCCTTTTTTTCCCCCTCCTTTATCATACACAACTGCATGGGAATTTGCTTTTGAAATTGGCTAAGGGAAATGTGGAGCAGCAGTCTTCTTTCATTTTTTTTGGAGTTTTTTTAAATGTCATTTTAAATTTTTTTAGCATTATATTTTGTACAATTTTGGATTTATTTCTCTGAGTCTAGACAATCGATGGATTCCTGCTATTGGCCAACTTCTTCCCTGGGATATGAAAAATGAAGGCAAGTAATATGGTATAGGGAAGAGGACATAGGCTTTGGCCTCAGTGGATCTGGAGTGGACCCCATGTGACCTTAGGCAAGTTACTTCTCTTGTGCTCTGTTGCCTTATCTGCCAAACAGAAGCACTATCGCCTTAATGGGACTGGTAATCAAAATTAAGTGAGATAATACATAAAGCTAGTAGGTATGAGCATTAAATGTTTATTTTTTTCTACTTCCTCTATTTTTAGCTCTGACACGTATTTATTATATAACCTTGACAGGGATCTTTCAAAACATGGGCATAATAGTTTGTATCTGTCATTTAGAATTTTTTACTTATTTTCATTAGCTTGTGCTTTCCCACAGTAGATTCCAAACACCTCGAGGATGGAACAATATATTTTAGTTTTTAGGTGTCTTTATGCCAAATCACCTATAATCATGCTCATCACCAAGTAGCAGGTGGTGAGATACTTTTTAACTAAAGTTTCTTTATTTCAGCTTCATCATTTGTCATGTGGTGATAACGACAGCATTTGTTCCTGTGTAAGAAATTAATTAGAAATTTAAAAAAATCTATAAGTCCCCTCAGGTATTCATGGTGGAGACCTAAGTTGGTGCTGTTGTTTCTATTGATTTATCCCACGATTTCCCTGATCAGGAGACACTCAGATCTGTGCTCATCATTCTTCTCCTTACGTGGCAGGAATCCCAGCACAATTGACATGTGGGCAAACAGTGAGGTTTGTGCAGAAATGCACAAATGAAAGTCAATCAGAAATAAAGTGACTATACAAGTTGTCCAAATGGGGACACATTTAAAAGTGAAAGGGGAGCTATTAATGATTATGTAGGCTCAACAGCAGTAAACCTGGGCTGTGCAGGGCAAACCGAGGTCACCTTGGTATAGCAGATGGATGCCAAGGTTATCTCTGCCTTGTGGCCGTCACCCCAGTCTAGCCACATTGCTGTGAAGCAGTTATAATGCTAATTGAATTTTGCATGCATTTAATACGTGCATTTCTTTACCACTGTCTAAATGTCGCACTGTGTTGCGTAAATTAAGCATACTATGTTGGAGATTCCAGGTGTAGCAGGAGAGACATTACTTGGTCTCTTTTAATCATGTCACTCACAATTTAATGAGGACCTCTTGTGCAGAGCTACTGATCTATTTCATCACGCTTCTCTCCTAAGCTCCCTGATATTTCTCCAAGCCCTGGGCAGTGCAATGCCAGCTCTAAGAATTTTGTCTTAAAGATAACATAATCAGTTTTACTCCAGAAGATTTTACTACAATTTACTTGTGCAGAAGCCGTGAATGAGCAAGTCACCTGTGAAGGAGCAGCATGGAGCTGCCCTCTTCAGCCAGCTGCCCTCTTCTCCCGCTCGCGTGGGCGTGGCCGGGCCAGCACCCACGGCCTGTGAGGATGCGTCTGCACCGGGCTCCAGGGCGCTGACGTCTGCCCCGCTGTCACGATCTCCCCCTAGTCCTCAGCTGTACGCTGCCGCCCACACTGAGGCTGTGCTGCCGCGGCCAGGACGAATCTGCTAAGGGCTGCGTGGCCGAGCCGCTTCTGCATGGTTACGCTCCCTCCGCTGATCACAGGAAGGTCGTTTGGATATTCTGCTATTTTCTGTTTCCTTTGTAATTCTTTTCCAATGGCAAACACCCAAAAGGGCGAAAGACATTAAGTATGAAATTTAATGTGCCGTCTAGCATATACACGGTCACTGCTGTTCACCGGGCAGCTCCGAGCTTGACTTTTCAATGCAGAAAAGGATTTGTCTTTTTGCCTGTCTGTCTCTGTCTGCCTCTGCCATTTCACCTCGTACAACCACTGAATATTTTCCCAACCTAGTACCTCTTACGATGATGGAATACTGGCCTTTCCAGGAACAGACCCCAGCCTTGGGCCCCACTAAGACCGTGTTCCCACCGTGGCATGCGAATAACCATCCCTTCCTCCCTTTGGTCTTTGGGGACACTACATGCAGAGTGTCCTCTTCCTATAATAATAAATAATTAAACGGAAAAAGGTTTTTCTGACCTGCCCTCATTTATAGATGAAACAAGAAATAGGTACATGTTGTGGGGTGATGAGGCTTGGTCATTGTAAGAAATTTTGAACTGGTACCGGTGTCATGAGACACATAAGAGTCGCTGTCACATGGAGTCATTTTAGGTTTTAAAGCACTTGTGCATATGTACCTGTTAATCCATTTGAGCATCATAACAATGTACTAAAATAGACAAGGCAGGTTTTTCCTGTTTTATGATGAAACGATTGTGGTTCAGGGACTTGCCCAAGGTTGCATGCTACTTAAGTAAATGGTAGACTTGGAAATTTGGCCTCAGATCTCCGACAAACGATGCTTACTAGAGTTATATAGGTTTATTTCTTCATTCAAGTTTTTATTGGATAAACATATGTAAGTGGTTTTGCACGAGATACTATTTTTGATAGGTTTAATGCCCTTAATGTTCTAATAGATTGGCTGATAAGGTAGCTGGTGTGCACACCAGTTGTGTTTAACTGCTCAGCGTGTAGCCCCCTCAACTTCTGATAACAAAACACTGATTTTCCTTTGGGACCAAATTTTCCCCGTTATATGTAGATTTGGTAGGACAGTGCCCTGGGTCCTCACTAGTTTAGGGCTGAGCAGAATTTCCAAGTAGACTCTGTCCTGAGAATTTGAATTTTCAGCAAAGTGACCGGAGGATGGAAAAATTTTCCCATTCCATGGTAGAATCCCCTAGAGACTGTCTATTAGTTTCTGCCACCCAGATCTTTGGAGCTTCTCTGGTTCTGATTTTGATCCTTTCTGAGGTCTGTATGATCAGATTTTTCTTTGATTCTATAAATTTCCCCATACTCTTCCAATGAATGCTTTTGTGATTAGTTTGGCCAGATTAATTTTAGTTGCATACACCCAGAGGTGCCTAAATATAGAAATTATGAAAGAAAAGTAGAAATAAGATTTCTTTTGTGTGTGTGTGTGGCAGATTTAACTGCTGGCAGATATATTCCCTCCGTTCTCACTTTCACGGAAGGAAGATACTTCCCCACTCCATTAATGTTGGACTTGGCCATGTGACTTGCTTTGGCTTCAGAGTGGGCAGAGAGTATTTCCCCACCCCTTGATTTTGGGTTTAGAATATTATTTGCTTTGGCTAATGGAATGTTAGCAGTTGTGACTCAACAAAGGCTGGAAGTCCTCCTGCGGGATAAGTCTTGGGTCCTTGTACCTCTGCTGTGGCCATGAAAAGAGGATAACCAGATTCATCTACAGGTTGCAGAAGGAAGATGAAAGACGCTTTGTGGAAGCCACCCAGCCAAGTTGCCCTAGTCTACATAAGTGGACCCCCCACACCCACCCAGCCAACCCATAAATAATGTGAGCTAAATAACTGTTTATTGTTGCATACTATTGACTTTTTTAGCTGTTGATTATGTGAGAATTTTGTATCAATTTTAAACCAACACAGAAATTTGTATTAATCAGTGGTGTGCTGGCTATGAGAAAAACCTAAAATATGTGGGACTGAGTGGTGGGTATAGGTTGGTAAGATACTGAATAAACCATCATGGCAGCCTGCAAAAATGGAGACTTTTGTTATGTAATCATGAACCATTTGGTATAACTGTCCTCTCTGGTCAACTAGAAGATAGAAATGTAACCAATGAACTTATAGGCTTGGGCAAGATAGTTTCTATGTGAATGTTGAAGTATTAGCTGGCTTCTTTTAGCTACATATGATGAGCTCAGAATATAACTAGCTGGTTTGCAAATAGAATGTCCCCAGAACTTGCTGTTTCAGGAAAAAAATTAGTTTCTTAGACCATCTTTCCATTCAGTAGGAGAGTCTTAAATGAAGATATAGGCTGAGCACATAGGTCAAGTTCGGCAACTCCAGCAAGACATGGCCTTTCACTCTAACCTTTGCACCAAGGCTTAAAGACCAAAGCAAGGGTTCGGCTGTGACAACTATTAAAGACCTGTGGAAGGAATAAAATGGAACGCCCATTCCACTGGAATACCCTTTCAGAAAGACAAAAAAGGTATCTTAGAAAGCTCAAGGGTATCTGTGGTCCCAGCAGCCTGATATTCCACTGCCGGGAATGAAGTCTAGAGAGAGAGTTGTTTCTCAAAAACAATGGTGTGTGTGGCCTTTGGAATATGGAATAGACAGTGATAGCTAACAATATGCAAGTACAGCAAACATTTATTCATTTAAAAATGGTTTTAAAAATTTGAAAAAGGAATTTTTTTTAATAAAATCAAAATCGCTAAGCAACTAAAACCCAAATATTCACCTTGTGAAAATCTGCCCTGAGAACACATACAATAAAAAAACCAGAAATTCTAATACAATGGTATGTAAATTAGAACGAAATGTTAGATGTTTCCCTTCTAAGCCAGGAATGAGTCAAGATTATCACAACTGTTAGTGGACTATAAACACATGAGGTTTGCAATAATAAAAGGCAAGTATCAGTGATGCAGACAGATAGTCACATGGCACATGATAAATATCGGGAAACAAAATTAGAGTAGGAAATCCAGAATTAGAGACAGATGAAATAACAACACTTCTAGTGAGGTCTTTGAAACTAAAGACACAATGTTGAAACACAAGGAAAGCCAAAAGTTAAAATTGGCTGAAACGGGGTCTATTATGCATTGGTTTTACTTTGGTTCAGTTTTTAACTTTCTATTCCCAAACCACCAAAATTTACAGGGTTAAAAATAGGATTACTGTTCTAATACTATAAACAAAATAACTTTAAGAATAAAAAAAGTTGGTTTGGCCGTCTTTATCTTTTGCCAGTGAAAATTAAGACAGTTTTCCAAAGTTTACATGTTCTGTAAATGTAATTAAGCCTCTCATACTTTTCTATGTCTATAGGTTGATTATAAAAATGAAAAACAATAAATATAAATTATGATGTTATAGTAAGTCTTTGATGAACTAAGTATTGTGATTGTTAATTAGTTCCCTAGATTAAAGAGCCGGTTTACTTTTGGGAGTCATACAAAAATAGTACTTACCTTTAACATTTAAATGCATGTTTATTCGCTCATATTCTAATGTAAGGCCAGAGGCCTTTTCTTTCGGCATATCTAATAATCGTTATGAGAGATTTGGAATATTTGAGTCCCACCATCTCTCTGAAGCAGGCTGTGCTTAGAACAAAATATTTTAGGGGGCTGTAATGCCAGATTCCATGAATAAATAATATTGTGCAATAATTGACATATGAAATGGCATGAAAGGAAAGTTTGTCTCAAAAATTTCCTTGATGTATAATTATTACATTTCTTGAGTAAGTGTTGTGTTAATATTAATAACATTGGTTGAATAAATATGCATGTATGAACAAAGCTATTGCTTTTTTGCTACAAAAAGCATCATTTCCTGGTATTAAGCAATGGCAAGCAATAATGAAAATGACAAATAATACTAAAGCAATAAAAATCCATATTATCTGCGAAATAACTGTACAGTTTATATGTATGTGGCAACTTCCTCTGCACGTAAAATTTCTTTATTGGCCTTCCACAGCATTCCTCTGCGGAAATTTCAGTCCTCACCCCCAACCCCCATTCTCATCTTAAAGGTGAAGAAACTGCTTTAATAAATGGTGAATTGAGTTTTTGCTCTATGTCACCCAAACAGGGTTGGAGGTAAAGTCCAGGTTTGGCAACTTTGATGTTCTGAGCTGTTTTCAAGTAGTGTCGCCTAAATATGGCTCATTTTTCATCTCTGGGGTCAAAGTAATGATATTTGATGGGAACTTTTTTTTAGCACTTTTAGAACTTTTTTTTAAGTACTACTATCAGGAAAGAGAATAAATTCATGAATCCTCCTGGAGTCTTGTTATTTATAGACGATAATTTGGTGCAAGCAGTAGAGTCCCAAGTACTTTTTTATATACAAAAACACCTGCGTTCCCAATACCTAGAAGTATACTTTGTTAGCATTTTCTCATATTCTCCTCTGGTCTTTTGTTTTTTATAAAAGAAATAACATGACCTCAATTCTTTTTAATAAAATTTTACACATATAAACTAAGAACAAAGAACTATTTTGACAGTGTAGAGTTCTAAGAGAGAGAGGTCCAGATTAAACAAGCAGTAAGCACCACTACATCTATTGCCAAAGGAACAACAGTGCTCGAGTGATGTTTTCCAGGCAACCCCATGGCATAAATCTTTAATCCCTCTGCCTTTTATGTGACATTTATATATAAAAACTGTTTATAGAGCAATGTAACCTTTTCTTGTGTCCACTCGGGTTTATCGGGGCCGTCAGTGCTTTGGTTCTTATGCTGTAACTGCTCACACTATGTCAGCAAATATGATCGACGCATTTTGCCATGGTTCTTTGTTTGGATTCTCACCAGAACCAAATAAGGGGCTGATGTACCAGTTACAAAACAAGGTCAATGGCAAGAAGACGGCGAGCCTTACACAGCCGTGCTTGCAGACTCCAATGCCTACGCACCCGTTGGTGAACTGTTTTGCAGCAGGCCAGAGCAGGATTTGCTCTTCACAGCATCTGTAAATTTTGATAATTCATCTTCACAGAAAATCAAGGGAAGAACAAATTCAATTTAATTTAAATAACAGAAAACTGGCCCAGGGATAGATAAATTGGTTGCTCTATTAGCAACCTGCCCAGGTTAGGGAACAGAATGCTTTCTAGAATCATAGATCTAGAAAAAGGTCATTGAGAATGATTTGCTCATTTATTCAGTACACTAGAAAACCCATTTATAGGACTATTCAGCCACCAGTGTGAGGCTCTTGATTGCAAATGACCAAAACCCAACTAAAACTAAATTTTGTGAAAAAAGAGAATTGATTGACACAGGAAACTAGGGAGCCAAAGAGGTGCACTTGACCTTGGGCATCTGTGGCTTCAGTCCTCTTGGATACATTTTCTTCTGCCTGGCTTTCTTTTCATCTTCTCCCTAGAAGGTGGCACAATGGCCCCCAGGAGTTCCCCACATGCATGTGGCCTTCAATGTTCATGATTACAGAGAAAGAGCAACTGCCTCTCACAACAATTTTGGGAACATTACGATTGGCTCAGTTTGGGGAAGGATTCCTTTCCTGATCCAGTCACTGTGCCCAGGAAGATGGGCTCAGTTCTCTGAGTGATCTAGTCTGGGTCATGGTGGCTCCCTCAGCAGGTCTAAGGAGGGGTCCCTCCTCAAAGGAAGGGATACTGGACAGATCAGAAAAATACCTGCCCACTATACGAATCACTGACAGGGCTACAAATAGAACTCAGAAATAACTACTGCACATTTATTTGTATTGACTGATTCTTAGTTTCTATTCTCTTTCTAATCAGTGTGTCCAGTCTGTGAAGCAAAAACACCAGAGACGGTGGGTATGTAAGTGTCTAAAAGTCAATGTACCCGTCTGTGCTTGGGTTTGGAAGGCTAAGGATTAACAAAGAAGAAGGCTAATGCCTGGAAGGAGTTGTCTCTCTTTATTTTGAGATTTAAAAGAGCACAGATTTATTACCTTACAGTTCTGTTGTTCAAAAGTTTGAAATGGGGTTTTCTGGGCTAAAATCAAGGTGTCAGCAGGGCTGTGTTCCTTTCTGGAGGTTCCAGGGATAATCTATTTTTTTCAGGAGCTGTCACTTTATGAAGAGGTTCATAAATGGTTCATAGACCAAAAAATATTGAGAGAGTTTGCTCCCTGTTAAGATCAAAAATGTCGAGAGAGTTTGATCATGCTGTTGTCTCAGGGTGATTACATTTGAATTATAGTACCATAAAATTTGCAGCAGTAATCTGAAATTTAAAGTCATGGCTGATGGGCAAACTAAGAAATGCACACTTGAGATAAGGAACCTGATGTCTGGAGTTTTATCTGAACGATTTGAGTGTAAAGGGAAAAAAATCATTGCTATGGTTTGAATGTCCCTTCCAAAACTCATGTTGAAACTTAACTACTATCATGATAGTATTAAGAGTTGGGGCTAGGTGGGCCCTTTTAAAGGTGATTAGGTAAATGGATTAATCCATTTACAGATTAATGGATTAATGGGTTTTTAAGGGAGTGGGTCAGTTATTTTGAGGGTAGGTCTACCTACCCTCAAAAGCCAGTTGGCTTTCTCTCTTGTCCTTCTCACCCTGTGATGCCTTTGGCTGTGTTTCAGCACAGGAAGAAGGTCCTCACCAGATGTGGTGACTCACCTTTGGACTTCCCGGCCTCCAGAACTGCGAGAAATAAATTTTTTTGTATATAAATTATGCAGTTTGTAGTATTCTATTATAGCAACAAAAAATAATTATAAAATGAAACAAAAAAGCAAATATTAGTTTGTGTTTTCATGAACAAAACAAGAAAGCAAACACTCGTTTGTGTTTTCATGAGCAAAAAGATGCCTCATGAGGTTCATATGTCTTGCTGATAGTCCTAGCTAGAAGAAAGAAATTTAGCAAGTGAAATTGAACAAGTGAAAAATTTTTTAGCCTTATGGAAACTTGCAAACCTCAAAATAGTTCTGCTATTATCTGCCCAATTTTTATATAATTAGATCTCTACTGAAATGTCCTCATACTTCAATTGAGTAAAACCATAAGAACAAACATAGCAGTGAAAAAATTCCTATATAAATCATTAAGAGTTATTAAATGGACATGTTTTATTTGAGCATGGCACCATCACATAACAATCTGTGTGAGGCAATAGAAGAAAAAAGATGTTCTGTCTTGGTTATCAGGGATCCATAGATTTTCTAGTACATTTGCCTTTGCCTAGAATGGTGGTCTTGAAAACTTTAATGTGCAAACTTTAAAGGATTTGTTAAAACCCAGATGGCTGGGCCCTACCCCCAGAATTTCTAATTCAGTAGGTCAATCATGAGTCCAATAATTTGCATTTCTAGCAAGTTCCTGAGAGGTGTTGATGCTGCTCATCTGGGACTATACTTGGAGAACCACGCCTCTAGACCAATCCCAAAGCTAAGCTCTAAGCGAGCAATTATGATCCATGGTTTGGCTGAGAGGTGGATTGAGGCTGTCCCAGCGACATCAGTAGCCAGAGTTTCCAGCGGTAGTGATGGTCTTAATTATGGCACAGGAGGGGAAAGAATTACAAGAGCAAGCATATGGGCGAACACAAGACTCTAGCTTGTGTGTGGGGTAAAACGGCAGGGATCGTATCCTTGGGAAGACATATCAAGCAATAATTAGGAGGTTGTTAGGGCTTTCACCAAGTGCTCTGGCTTTTAACACCAAGGTTCCCAAAAGTGGCTGGGAGTTTGAGTGCCAATTAAAACAGAAGTCTCGTTAAAGCCCTGATGCATGCATTGGGCTCACAGGAAAGGCTGAAGCTGAAGGTATGAGGATTCCCAGTAAGCTGACATTGACTAGGCTTAAGGCAACAAAGCCAGTTCTAGCTCCATGCATAGCAGGAGTGGGGAGGGATGGTGGTACTGCCGTTGACCTCATAGTGAGCCAAGACAAACTCAGTATGTAGACCTAAGTACGACTAAAAGTTGCCTGTTGCCTGTTCAGTGCCTGCCGTGATCAGGATTAGGGCTGGCAGTCAGGGTCTATCTGGAACACTATTTGTGTTTCTCAAACTTTTTTTGACCTTGACTTACACTAAGAAATACAAATTACATTATAGCATGATACCCACCCCCGCTACACAGTTTCCTAAAACGAAAATAAGTTCTTTACCATGTATAATGCACATGCACTTTATTCTGTTTTATTCTATCTATTCTATCACATACTATTACTTCATGAAAATAACAAAAACCTTTTGCTCTCCAATAAATTATTTCATGACCCACTAAGGCGCAGAGACCTGTGGTTTGAAAACACTCATCTAGAATTTGTAGTCCATGCTATCCCTAGCCCTGACCCACGGTGGGCCCTCTCACCCCCAACGCAGCAGCTAGTGCACAAAATCTGGCTATAGAACATAAAGTTACTTCCAGTGAGTAGGTCCAAGGCCTTCTGGTTTACTCAATGGGCATTATTACTTCCTGGCAGTCCGCTTCCTGGCTTAGCATCTTCAGTCACAGAACTCCTTGGCTTCTTGGGCCTCATGCTTTGTGCAATTTTTGGTTTTGACCTCTTTTGGCATCTCTAACACCTTCAGGGAAGAGATTTTGTCCTCCAGGCCTGGCTTTGGGAACCCCTTCATTAGGCTAATCTAACTTCCTTCCTCCACCATGGAAGGCAGATTGGACCTGGACTAAAAGGCAAGTTATGCATTCTACTCCCACTGTTTCCCTTCATGTGATACCAACCTACTTCCTCTTGCTAAAAGTCAGCTTTACCTTCCTTTCCCCTTTGCTTAATTTCTCTTCTTCTCCATTAAATGTGTGGGACAATGATTAAAAATTCTGTATTTGTTTTATAAATAATAACTAAATAAAATAGCTGCCAACAAATTCCAGTTGATAAGCATACAAAACCATACTTGTGTAAGCAATAAGACCACGGTACTATTCAGGAATCATTTATAATATCCATAGCAACTATAATGTAGGAACGATGTATGTTAACCAATCAATTGACCAACAAGGCAAACAAAATTCCCATCAGCTCAGGTTTCTGAAGCAGCAAGCCTTGGCTAAAGTGACCCATAAAAACATAACCAGAAGAGATGACATATTAATAAGCCAACTTTTAAAAGGTAAGCTTGTGTATTTCTACAGCACTTATAAGACAAAGAGCCATGCTGGAACAAAGGAAAAGTGTCTGTTTCCAAGCCACAAAATTGATTTCTGCTCAGAGATATTTTCTAATATTTTGGTGCTTTACAGAATATTGTCGCAGTGACCAAGAAATGTTCTAGCACGTGCCCTTTGTCTCCCACCACACTTTGATTTTCAACCCAAGATGGAGCTTTCTTGTAGGATCATTTACCTTTTTTTTTTAGTTTGATTGTATTTTTTATTTATTTGAAAACAGGAATCAGAAATGTAGTGAG
The DNA here is from genome assembly GCA_963575035.1 of Avahi laniger. NCBI lineage: Eukaryota > Metazoa > Chordata > Mammalia > Primates > Indriidae > Avahi > Avahi laniger. The sequence continues at coordinate 52,786 of CAUYSK010007557.1, read as the reverse complement.
AGTGATGTGGCCAGAGATGGAGAGAGAGTGAGAGTGAGAGAGCAAGTGAGCACTTCTCAGGGCAGGTGACATGGGCCTGTGCAACACTCCCTGAGGGGAGGCGGATTGTAGACACCCCACGAGCAGGGTGGGATCACTCACTTTTTAAAACAACTGTTCTTTAAACATCACAATGCACTAGAGTCACCTTGGGAAATGCAGATCTCCAGGCTCTGTCCCAGAATTCTGATCCACTATGGCTAGGATGGGGCCAGAGAATTTGCATTTTAACACCATTGTTTCCTCCCCACCCACCCACTTCAAGTGATTCTATTGCAGATAATTCAAAACCTACACTTGGAAAACATTGTCAGGAGATTAAATAGTTTATTCCAAAGGATTTCTGCGCCTCTTCTTCAGATGCACTTGTCAGTGAGACTCCACATCTGACGGAATAATGATGTTGTTTTTCATATTTCTTCTCTAACATGATGAATGCTCAATTTCCAAAGCTTCAGGCAACTGTTCTCAAACTCAGCTCCAAGTTCCAAAGGTAGCTCATGCTGTGAGAATAAGAATAAGCAGAGGGGCTGGTGACAAGGAGGACCAAGGTCACCCTGGCCCACTGACCCCTTCCAAAGTGGCACCTGCCCTATGCAAAGTCAAGTGTCCACCTCCCCTCTCACCCATGGAAGTTCAATCACAAACACTTTTTATCCATAGGAAGTTTCAGAAAACTCCACAAAGCAAACTATGAGATCACAAGTGAAAAGCGAATGTTACCTTGTGAAATCAAAGATTAATACAAAAATAAAATTAAACCCTTGGTCATTTCCCATAGGATATGCTAAATAGGGCATTTAAACAAACAAAGTAATCTCAAAAAAAAAGTTATAAAACATACCTAAAGAAGGAAATATAGTTTTTAGAACTTTCCGGCTGATAGTCTGGTTTAGTTTCAGAGACCTAGATTTACCGTCCATTGAAGCCATTTTATGCCTCTCTGGATTAGTTTCTTATTTGTGAAGTGGAACACAAAAGGCTGTATGTCTCTTAAATGACTCACAGGTATTTTACATGAAATTATTAGGCTACCTCCTGAAAAATGATTTTTTTTTTGTCTAAGAAATCTATGCTTTTTTCCTTTTTTAAAACAAAACATTCTTGTGATTCTCTTTTGCAAAAGAAAGAATTTCACTCCAGCTAATTAGTGCCTTCAGAGAAAGAGAGAGAGAGAATATCTTTTTTGGCATACCATTAAAAAATCACAATAAATATCAGTACCTGACTGAAAAAAAAATATAAAGGATTTTGTAGAAGCCCTTGGGTGCTTAAATAAAGAAAGATCTCTGCAGAGTGAAGTGATTTATTCCCAGACAATTCACCTAGAGACATTTTTCTCCAATTACCGAAGGTCTGGCGAGGGAGAATCTTGAATGGCGTATTCAACAGAGGATATCTTGGAAGGTCCTCTCAGTTCCTCTTTGGGATCCAACAGGGGGACAAACTTAGAAACTAGGAAACATTTGGCTGGCTTCTCATCAGAAAAAGAGAGATTTAATCCCAGCTAATATTACATGCAGCTTTGCTCAAAATACAGCAGCTGCCTGGGACCTGATTCGAGCCCACTCCCATTTCAGCACATCCATTTTTTTGGTGTGTCTTCTTCAGCCGAATCTGACTTGTCAGGCTGAGAACATATGTGTCTGTCATTTCAGAAAGAATGCACATTTATTTTCTCCCCATTTAATGTTTGAACATGATCACACTCACCAGATGGGTCAGAAAAACAATGACAGCATGGTATAAATCTTCAGAGGGTTTATCAATCTGATTGAATTGAGAAGATAAAGTGCATTTTGCTAGAAATCCAATAAACTCTCTCCACCTCAAAGAATAATAAGGGTTTGTGCCAATTTTCTCCTTCGTTACGATCTCTGCCCCCTTTCTGTGTTTATTCTCTTTTGTTTCACTTCCTTCCTATTCTGAGATTCATTTTATTTTCTAAAGGTGTTAGGTGAGCCTCAATTCTTTTAGCCCAATTAGTCAAAGAAATTGGAGGCCGCCATGTTCCTGGTGGGAATGGCACAGGGTATGGATGGAGCCGGATGGGTCATAGTTTGAATATAGGCTCTTCCCCCACCTCACTGTGTGGCCCTTGAGCCTCAGTTTCCTAGTATAAAAAGTGAGGCTAACCTTTTCAGTGGCTGTGAGAGTTAGAGATGATGGGTGTGAAATACTTAGAGTGCTTTCTGGCCCCCAAAAGAGTGCTTTCTATTATCTTGGACACCCGTGTTTAGATTTGTTAGCCAGAAGTTCATTCTCTTTAAGAAGGCAGGAATTATCACCAAGGGGAGTGAAATATTCTTTCCCAAAGACCTTTAATATAATAGTACCATAGAATTTAACCCATATTCTCTGCTTGTACTGTGGCCCCAATTGACAGAAATAGCATATTCATGTCTGTGATTTTCTCTAAGCATTGAAATGTAAAATTTGCTATCACATACTAATCAGAAAATTGCAAGTCATAGCTCAACATGCAGTGATAGGCAAAATCAAACTGTACTACTCTATTTTACTCTGATGTGCTGCTTCAGATGTCTGTCATTTAAAAAATAAATGACTAGGTCTACCAGATAGATTCTGTTGGAACTTAGCAGAGCTCCTGGTGATCTCACCCACGAGAGTAACTCTAGCAGGTAGAGATTTGCAAAATTAGCCTACCAAAGACATCTGAGGTTAAAATGCCCTTGTTTTGGCCACTGCATCAAAGAATTTGCTAATATGTAAGATTTCAATGAAGCCATGTTCTTTATGTTTATTTTTAACTGGTTAAAGTAGATACCATCCTTAGAATGATATATAAAACAATAGAGGGGGATTTTAAAATTCAGTAACAAACAAGGCTGTTTTTATGATCACACTTTAAGATTTAACATTTAAGGAACAAATCCTCTTTGAGGAGGAGAAATTTGAGTTGAAACCAGCCATGCAAAGATTGGACATGAACATTCTAGGCAGAGTAATCAGGGGATGCAGATACCCTGGGGTGGGAAAGGATTGGTGACTGAGAACAAGAAGCAGGCAGGATGGCTGGGATACAGTGGATAAGTGGGGAGAGGCGTGGGGTGATGAGTGTTACTGACCAGAACATGGGAACAGATTGGTCCAAGCAAGGTCTTTAAGTGAGGCAGGGCATGGCTGGGTGTCTCGCGTCAGGTAATGAAATGAGTACACTGGCAGAGAGAAGATTTAGGGAGCAGCAGGCATGAAAGCAGGGAGACAAGTTAGGAGGTCAATGAGACGGCAGAGATGAGAGGTCAGTGGTTTGGGCTAGGGAGTGGTGCAGAGATGGAGAGAGGTGAATGAATTCAGGATATATTTTGGAAATAACCTCTGAATAGAATATGCCGATGGGTTGGCTGTTGAAGGCAGGAGTGATGAGGCCAAGAGAGAAATCAAGGATGACTCCTAGCTTTCTGGTTTATTGAAATAGTGGATGCTTGGTACCATTACAGGAGTGGGGAAGCGGAGAGAAACAGGTTTGGGGTCAAAATCACACACACTGTTTGGCTGCATTAGTTTCACCCTTGGGATGGTCTCTAGAGTTTGATACGAATAAACACAGCATAATTAGTGAAAGGACAACTTTCTGCAGGGTGTAAGTTCACCCTCATTAAAGATCAAATGAAGGAATATCATGTGCAGAGGGAAACCTAAATTATGGAGAAAACATAGTGTAACTCAGAAAATGTTTTGACCCGCCTTTTTCCTTCTTTCCACATCTCTCAGCTCCTCCTTTTGGTTGCCTCCCTCCCCTGATGCGCTTCCTTGCTGCACACCTGGAGCTTAGAAATGTGCTGTCTCTCCTCTTTCTCTGCAGAGCTATGTCTCTTCATCACCACTGGCTCTCAGTGCCTGGAACAGAGAGTTGGCAACCACAAGATGTTTTCTAAGTGAATGAATGAATGAAGGTGTGCTGCAGCTCTTGCATCTCCACTTCTGGGCAACCTCATTCCAGGCTGTAATTTGGAAGGGGGAGATTGCATGTAAGGCATACACCGGCATCAGTTTTGTTCTGATTTGGGCTTCCTGTTCATGGCACAGAGTCTCCATTTCCAGACTCTAGTTTTGGTAAATCTATTAATCTTCTTGTGCTTAAATTCCTGCCTTTTTAACCTAGTTGTGCTGTCAGGCCCTTGAGACAGGAGCCCTCCAGGCTCTCGCCAGCAGAATTTATCTTGCCTGTGTTCTGTCCTCTTCGTGCACCTTTGAGCTTCGTGCACCTGTGATGAGCTTTATTCTTTACTATTAGGCACCTTGGCCACTTTTCTGAGTGCCTAAGTATTGTCGGGTCCTAGGTTCCTGTTTTCAAGCTCTCTGACCTGTCATAGTCTGCAGTCCCTTCCCGGACCTCCCCGTGTTCGCTGTTTGTGGTATTTCTATCTGCTGCTTGTCACTGCTCGGTCAGGACCTGCCCTCCACTTGACAAGTGCTGCCACCGGATTCCTCCCTGACCCTCACCTCAATTCATGCACCTCAGGGAACACAGCTAGTTCACCTTACAGGCACCTTTAACTATGCAAGCCCGCAGCTGTTGCTCTTCAATCTGGCCCAGTTATTAGATACAACAAATACAATCAAACAAAACACGTGGACGAGAAAATAAGACATCTACTGATATAAACCAAAGCAGAGGCTCCAGCTCTCTGGCTCCAGGAGGATCTGGTTATAAGCACATCTCTGAGTATGTGTGTGTGTGTGTGTGCGTGTGTGTGTGACATGCATGTTTGTAACCTGATATATTTATCTGCAAATACTTCCATTTTTTAGGTGTTCACTCCATTTTCTAGGAGAGAAGTTTAACTTTGCCACATTGTCATAGGTCAACAAATATTGATTAAAACCTTACTAAGGAGTAGAGCATGTGTTAAGTACTGGGCATACCAGCTGCTATCTGTTCACCCATTTAACCAATACAATTGAACCCCTGTTACGTGCCAGGCACTGCTTTGGCTCAGAATCCATCCTTGAATGTCTTCGTTCAAAATGAATTTTGGAGGTTCCCTTATTTCTAGGAACTCAGAGAGAGTGCCAGGTAATTTTTTTGAAAAGCTCTAGACACTGAAATGATTATGGCAGTCCTTCTCCATCTTAAATACAATTCAGAACCAAGCAGCACTAAACTATAAAAGGAGTGTAAGGAAGTCCGACAAAGTACTAAATTTTCTGTATAGTGTAATTTCAATAATTTTGTTAAAATAAATATCGATTATCCAAATATTTCTATTTCTTCTTCTTTTTGTGGCCTCTCTTTTGCTCAATATCCAAACATAGTTTCCTGTGGGTAATTCAGCCTGTGATTCATGGAAGCAACAGACAGGTAAGCAGATTTGAATGAGTGATTGCAACGTGAAGAGGCGCACCCCGTACCAGAAGTGTGTTCAGCATTCCAGGGATGTAAACGCAGTTCTGTGTGAACACAGCACTTCCCACCCTCCCTCTTCTTTCGCCTTCACATTCATATTCAGGGGAAATTATTTCCAGATTCAGGGCAAAATGGAATGTACATAAATCACAGCTCTCACACAAAATAAGGTAACATATGGCCGCTTAGGTTTTTGTGCGAGATGAAGGAACGAACTCAGAAATATCCGCCTGTACGTTTGAAGTTGTGTAGGTCTTGTTATTGCAACCCTAAGGTGTGAAATGTTTGTACTGTGTCTGAAATTAAGAATCAGGATAGCTGCTAACTCAAAAGCTTCCTTTATACGCTGCTTTTTTCTTTCTCACTAAGTTTTAGCTTACACAACTTGTTCAAAGGACAGCATCAAAGGATTGTTTTATCAGTTAGTTTAGGATAATAGACTGGGGTTGAACTCTAGTCAGTAAAGGGAAACTTTTCAGACTTGGAGTTAAAGTTCAATCTGTTATTCTTGGCAAATGGCCCAAGAGGGAAATAGAATTCATGGAAGAGACTTGTTTGCTGGACAGTTATATGATCCAACAGTTGCTATGAAGAGATCACAGAATGGAATGATCAAATGAATGTTCACACACTACTGACAGCATGAAAATATTTCACTTTCCTTGCATATTTCTTTCTTTAAATGCTGTTCTTAGTGCTGCTTCAATATAGGGAAATCTCACTTATCGTGAGTGAAAGAATAAATGTCTCCATGTGGATTCAATTTTGGTGTTCATTAGGTTGGAGTGATCAGTAGTGGATTTCCACCGGGACTCATGTTTCTGCTTCATGTTGATGGTGATTACTTGGCACTCAGATCAGATTAGTAATGATTTTTTCCTCTCTGATGTCCAAAGACGAGAAAAAAGTCGTGTCTGTGTCACTTGTGAAATGATTCAGAACAGCGGTCGGTTCAGGTAGTGTCCGGATGCTCACTGGGGGCCTCGTGACCTTGTTATGAAAAGTGAGTGGTGCTCTCATAATCTTGGTACCAAAAAGGAGGGCTAGGAAGAAGTGTAGCGAGAGAGGGAGAATGAAAAAAGAAAGAGGATAATGGGGTCTACGACCACATAATGGACAAGCAAGCTTGGTGATCCACGGGCAGTGTCTGCCGCTGTCACAGGAGGTCATCCACAGGCACCACCGGTTGCTCCGGAGTGCAGGTCGTGCACTCTGCTCCTGACATGGAGCCCGGCCGACCTGTGCTCGTGTGCAAGGGTGCCGGGCCATGGAAGCCAGCTGGTCTCTGGACACCAACACCACTGTGACCTCTGTGGTTTCTGCTCTGCCAGTCATCTCGCCTGGGCTCCACTGACCACTCTCGGGTTTGTGTCTCCTTCTGCCATGCCTGGAGAGACTTTCTGGTGTCTGGTAGATCCCTCAACACATACTCTTCCTAACCTATTATTTAGGTACAGTCATCATTTCAAAAGTATTATCTTAACCATTATCACTTTCTGTATCACTCCATAGGGCTTATGGAGAAAAAATAACAATGAACAGGCAGCGCAAATGCAAATGTGCTAGAGATGATAAAACCTATTCATGGGTAAGATATTAAAACATAATTAAAAGGTAACATGTGGTTGAAATCTAATTGCTCTAACATATAGTGATAGTAATAGCTGACACTCACAGAGCAATGCCAGGCACTGTTCTATGAGCTTTGGTTATATTAACCCATGTAATCCTCATAGTAATTCCATAAACTTGGTAAAATTATTGTCTCCATTTTTAACATATGAGAAAATTAAAGCACAGAGATGTTAAGCATTTAGCCCAAGGTCACACAGTTGGTATGGCCCAGACCTGGGTTTGAGCCCAAGCAGTCTTGCTTCAGAGTCTGTGCACTTAAGCACAACTGTACATGAGTACAACACATACAGATCTAAGCACAAAGAAACTGTGCATAACGGAGAAACTATATGGACTTGAATTTAGGGGGCTCTGCTACTGGACAAGTCACTGAATTAATTTGAGTCTCAGTGTCTTCATTAGAAGATAGAGACATGTACCTGCTCACAAAGCTGTGTTCAAAGAAGACTTTGATGGGAAGGCACCTAGGTCTAGGCTGGGTGCAGAATGCATGTGCAGTAATGTTTGCTTTCCCCTCCTTTGTCTGCACGGGTCCCCACCCAGCAGATCCAGTCTGCCAGTATATTGCTGCATGGCAGAGACAATATTATTAGTGTCTGCTGTTAGGTGAATCCTTTATTTATTAAAAAATACTAATTGAATGTGTGGTATGCAGATGAATGGGCCCCCAAAGATGTCCATGTCCTAACTCCCAGAGCTTGTGAATATGCTGCGTTACCTGGCAAAGCGACCTCGCAGATGACTTTAAAATAGGGAGATTATCCTGGTGGGCCCAACATAATCACGTGGACAATGAAAAATGGAGGAGGAGGGCAGAAGAGTCAGAGACATGCGGCCGAAGAAGAGCAAGAGGCAGTGAGAGCATGACAGAGCTCCTCGCGCTGTTGCTGGCTTTGGAGGTCAGGGAGGAACGCAGGTGACCTCTCAAAGGTTGGAATGGTCCTCCATTTACATCCAGCAAACAGGGACCTCAGTCTTTCAATCACAAGGAACTAAATTTGGCCAACAACCTGAGTAAACTCGACAGCAGATGCCTCTGCACAGCCTCCTGGAAGGAACACAGCCCTGCTGACCCCCTGATCCCAGAGCCTCTGAGCAGAGGGCTCTCGCTGAGCCGTGATATTCCTGGACCCTGGATCTAAGGAACTGCGAGATAGGAAATGTTGTTTTAAGCTGCCAAATTTGTGGTAATTTGTTACTGTGACAGTAGAAAACTAATATAAATATGCACTTTGTCCCAGGAGCTCTGCTCCTTACTGGGATCATAGCTGGGAGCTAGACAGAGCGCTGTCTGGGAGACAGGCTCACCCAAGCGCAGGGCTCAGCAGAGGCCAGTTCTTTCTTAATCCTGTTTGCCAATTGTCCCTAAAGCAATTCACTTGCCAGTGTGTGCATCGGTCTCCGCAGCTGTGAGACAGTAGTAATCCCACAGGGTTTTCCTCTGGAACTGAGGTGTAAGCGCTTGAGCTATTCTCCATATGGTTCTTGCGTGACCTGTGAACACTCAACTGCCTCCTGGTGCTGAAATGCAAAATGTGGCTGAGCCCCTGTGCTCACAGATGCGGATTGGAAAGAACCTGCCTCCAACCCAAGGGGCAGTCGGGGAATGGGGACACTCACTTAATGGGATAATTAAATTAGTTGCCCAAATTAGTTTTTAAAAAATATCCCCATGTATATCTTTTCTTAGGGTGGCCCTTTTTGTAATTCTTTAGATAATGGTAATTATCAGATGAAGGAAATAATTAAGATTGGAAAGACAACAAAAGGGTTCTCACTGTACTGATCTCAGACAAATTTGAGAGCATCAGACAATTGGTTGCAACAAACCAAGGTCACATGCAAACAAACGCAATTATCTAAAAATACAAAATACTGCCCTCAGCAAACAACCTTAAGAACTGAACAAATATTTCGATCTGCCAGCATCTGTTGAAAATCTGCATGAAATGTCTCCAATAAACTGAACAATGCTTAAGAAACACTTGAGCTAAACAACCTGAAAAGAAATCATTCAGATTTACTAAAGAATTACATAAAATCAAAGCCATGCTTGTCTGAATATAATCCTATAAGGAGCAGTTGCCTCCTTGGCCAGGCTTCTTCTAACCATCTTGTCTAGTTTATTACACTTGCAAGTCTCTCTTCCTACTGTTTGTTTTCTTCGGAGTACTAAACACCGGTTGGCATTACCTTATTAAGTATTTTGCTTATCATCTCTTTCTAGAATGTGAGCTCCTTGAGGGCAAGACTTTGCCTATTGGGTGAGGTGCTATTTATGTGCCATGTGGCACCTACCCTAATACTCCTCTAGAAAGTCCGCAACTTTCCTCTGCCCATTTATTTTCAGGGAAGCAGATGCCACTCTGAACTTTGACCTTTTTTATCTATATATATATATTTTAAATTTTAAATATTTAATTGATGAGCAAAGATTGTATATATTCAAGGTATACAATGTGATGATTTGATATAAATAGATACTGTGTAATGATATCACAATCAAATTATCACATCCATCACTAGCCATGCTGTACATTAGATCCCCAGAACTCATTCATGTTATAGCTGAAAGTTTATACTCTTTTATCAACATCTCCTCATCTCTCCCACCCCCAACCCCTATTCTACTCTCTGTTTCTATGAGTTTGACTTTCTTAGATTTCACATAATAGTGAGATCATGGAATATTTGTCTTTCTGTTTCTAGCTTATTTCACTTAGAATAATGACCTCTAGGTTCATCCATGTTGTTGAAAATGGCAGAACTTCCTGCTTTTTGATGGCTGAATAATATTTCATGCCATATATATATATATGTATATATATATATAAACACACACACACACACACGCTACAATTTCTTCATTCATTTATTCATTCATCCATAGACACTTGTTAGTGTCCATGTTGTGGCTATTATGAATAATGTTTTAATGAACATGGGAGTGCAATTATCTCTTCAAACTACTGATTTCATTTCCTTCAAATATAGACCTAGAAGTGGGTTTGCTAGGTCATATGGTAATTCTATGGTAGTTCTATTTTTAGTTTTTAGAGGAATCTCCACTGAAAATTCTTTTCCACAATGGCTACATCAACTTGCATTCCCACCAACAATGTACAAGAGTTTCTTTTTCTCCACATCCTTGCCGACAATTATTATCTCTCTCTCTTTTGTTTTTTTTGCATATAGCCATCAGACTTCAGCTTTGAAGCATGTGCATACATGGCCCAAAACAATCAGCACATTCCATCCCACTGGCTATAGGGATTGATTGCTTATAGCTGCATAACCAAAGTCATGACTATCAGGATGAATATGACCCAATCCTGGAAATTTTGTTTGAGTTTTCCACTGGGTCTAAAGCCTGAGAGGAGATGGGGGCAGGAGCTTCTGCTGCCGTCCTACCTCCACATTGAGTTACCAGAATAGTTGGAAGACTGAGTCAGAGATGGAGGAAAAGGGAATTTGATGGCATAATACTGGCCCTAAGTCCTGTCATGTACAATTGAGCACTAGCCATGAAATTTTTACTTACAGGGGCCAATCAGTATTTTTCTCAATCCATATAAAACAGAGAAGCATAACATACTTGTTAATGTGGGCACCAAATTTCTATAACTCAATAGAAAAATCATGTGTATCTGTGTGTGTGTGTGTGTGTGTGTGTGTGTGTGTGTGTGTGTGTGAGTGTGTTGGTGGCTTATCTACCAACCACTAATTTTCCTGTGTCTCAGGGTCTAATACATTTAGAAAATGCAGGACAGGTGAAATAATATAGTATTGACTATTCCTTAAAACAGCAAGTAAAATCTTTGACTTGTAGCTTTAGAAACAGTACAACATTTCTTTTGCAACCAAGTTGGCAGCTCTAAACCAGTTGGGTAAGAATTTTATATTCTACATATTGAATACCATTAACCTTAATGCAAATTATTGGTAAGGCATATTATTTTGAGTTTGTGTGATATTTCAAATTTTTGTTACTATTTTCCTGTGTGTTTGGATTACTCTAGGATGGCCAATAGATGCAATTTACCAAAAAAAAAAAAAATCCCAAAACATAAAACCTCAAAGGCTCTGAGCATAGTTGCTTTATTAATGTTCCCTTGAGGAGTATTGATTGAGTGAGTATTGACAAGAGAGAGACAAGACAGCTGCACTGCTGGGCACATCGGTGGCCTTGAGGGTGGGGTGCAGTAAACTGACCAGTATTATATCTTAACCTGTGGCTCAGGGAGTGTTTTTGTTCAGGATTTTAGTGTGAAGAAAAAGGAGAAGGAGGAAGAACAGCCTGTTGAGAGAATTGAAACAAAAAGGCAGACTTGGAAGGGAAAAAATTTTAATGTACTAGGAGGAAAGTCAAGAATTTATCATCAATCTTGCTCCTGAATACCCACTGGGAACATACTGCAGTTATTGATATTTATTCGTGAGGACTTTTCTGGTTGGGATATAGGTGGGAGCAAGAGAAATCATTTGGAAGGTAAGGCTTTGATAATCTTGCAAAACTCATAGAGAAAAAAAGCGAGGAGATATTGCAAGGAGAGACACTTAGGATATACATCCAGTGGATTTGTTCTAAACTGAGTGCTTCAGTCCTGAAGACGGGTCTGAGCAAACACAACAGAATGTACCACAAGTACCTTCAGCAAATGTCCAAAATTAAGCCCAAGTCCCATGTGCAAATAAGATGCATGAGACAAGGAAAGGCTGAGGTTTCAGAGGGTTGGCCAAACACCCAGCAAGACCGGTGTTTCTTTTCCCCTCTACGGGAAATAACTTCAGTGAGGGGAGAAAGTCATGAATCTAGAATTAAAATGTCAAGAATGGCTCAACACTGAGGCAGTAAATAGCTGACCTAGAATTCTTCCAATTCCATACATATAATGGAAGTTAAATGGCTATCGCTTCAAAAGAAGGAAGCATAAATTGGGGGTCTCTATGGAAATGTTCCCTCCACCCATGAGATCCCAGGCTTGGTCAATGAAAGGCTGGAAGATCAAGGACAGCCACTGTGCAGAGAGTAGCACGTTCTGCCAAGATCAGCAGTCTGACAAAGTCCAGCAGTAGGTAAGAAGCCGGAGTCTGGTGGTGGGCAGAGTCACTGGGAGTTGGCAGGAGGCAAATGGCAGAGGTGCAGAGAGGCAGGTGGGCCTGGAGAGACAGAATACAGGATTCCAGAATCGAGAGCTCTGGCTCAAACAAAGCAAGAGCACTTCGTCTTAAAAAACTTGAAGTAGAGGGTAAGACACTAAGGACAAAAGTCAAATATGGGACAATTGGACAAATATGTGATTTCTAGATCTCAGGCACAAGGCAGAGTCTCTATCTGGCCAGGCAGGGATCTCCTGCAGCTGAGCCCTGGTTTTGTGCTTTTTGGACCCCAGGACCCCAGGGTGATGTTCAGCCTGCTGTGGCAGTTGTGAAATCCCACGTCTAGAGACCAGAGGGACATGGGGGCAAAGAAGACAGTTAAGCTCATCAGAGATCTTTATTTCTCTAAAGTCTGTCCTTGACCATTCTCTCCCAGCTCTCCTTGGATGATTTTTTCCCTCATAGTTTCAGCTTCCAGGTATATACTGGGACCTTCTTTATTTGTCTTTCTCTCTTATATATTTAAAACTGCCTGTTAAAATTGTCCTCAGAAGTCCTGGGATGTGAGCTGTTTGTGGCAGCCACAGCAGAGGATATAATTATGTAAACTCAGGTCATCTAGGAAGCTATCTTGAAGGACTCTCATAGGAGATTAATGATTCATGCGATCTCATCATTCATTTATTCAAAACATATTTGTTTAATGAAACCGACAAAACCCCCACTTTCATGGAATTTACAGTATAGAAGTATAGTTGCATTTCTCAGCCCTGAATCTCATAGACATTTCAGATTCAGTATGTTCTGAAGTTATGGCTCATCAATGAAAACACACAATTTGTTATGTAGTATGGTAGGTCTCACATATTGCATATTTCATGGCTTTTCATTAGACAAAGAACTTTTTGATCTGAGTAAACAGCTTAGTAAATAACACTTTCCATGATCTAGTCACCTGAATCTATTAAACTAAACTGGTCTACTTTAATGCCTTCTAAGCAGTCCATAAATTGGTGATGCACAAATAAAAAAAAATAACAATCTTTAAGTACACAATTTTACTGTTTATTACAGATATATATTCCTTGTAGAGAAAACAAATAATCAGAAATAATAAAATCCCACTGCCCAGAAATAATCATTGCTAATCACTGTCAATTATTTGGTGTGTTGCTTTTCAGGTTTTCATCTATGTAGCTCCTCTATAACTGTTTTACATTTTGCTTTTTGTATTTATCACAAATTACCTTTTCACATTATTAAATATATTTCTATAGCATAATTCTAATGGCTACCCACAATTCCATCCTACAGATGTGCTGTGATTTATATAATTAATCTCATATTGCTTGAATATAGATTGATATCAATATTTTCACTATTATAAATAATGTTATAGCAAACATCTCACAATGATATTTTTGTGCCTATTCATGACTATTTCCTCTAGGACAAATTCTTAGGAGAATTTACAAGTCAAAGAATATGCAAAAATTTCAACATTTTTGCTATATGTGTTGTCAAATTTCACTCCAGAAAGACTTTGCCCCCAAATTTACAATCAGTGATCAAATTCCTTACTACGTCATATTCTTCTGATAAATGATGCAACTGGATCAGCTGTTAAATCTTCTATTTTCCTTTCATTGCATGAACCCTGCCTCTAGCAAATGAAGTATAATTTTCATATTCAGATTGAACATCTGGAATTTCAGTGGTTAGGTCCTAATAGTTCACGTGTAATGGTGATGAGATAAAACTATTATCAAAAATTTATTTAATTGTATCAGGTGACCTGAGTTCCGATGTCAGGTTAACTTCATGATGGTTGGATTTTTGGATTGTGATGGAGCATGGAGGATTTTGGAGCGCTAAGGAGCTCTGAGGAGTTCGTGTATTCATAGCAGTTCTGTCTACAAAAACCTTTGTTTTCTTAGGCATCTGGTGAGAAAACAGGTGACAATGGTGGTCACTCTCCCTCCTCCTCTTGAACAGTGTGGAAGCCAGAATTTTTTGAAATTTCAGGATATGGGTTATAGAACCTCTTTTCTTGCCTTTTAGTTTAAATTCCTTTTTATATGTATTGAAACATTCTTCCTCATTCCTCAAAGATGACTAACACCAAAGAAATTTGTTCTTTCAGAAACTTTCAGTGTTCTAGCCAGAAAGAGCTCACTGTGTGGTGGGGAAGGCGGGTAGGTTAAAGACAATCTTGATACTGGGCTATTCCTCCCACCCAGACGTACAGTCTTACTGCCCTGCCCTTGATCTGGGATGGCTTTTTGACCTGCTTTGTTCAAAAAAAGTGAAGGTAGTGGTGCGTACAAGTTCTAGGTTTAGCCCTTAAGAAGCCTGGCAACTTCCATGTTTTCTTCTCTTGTGCAGCTACCGTGCCTTAAGAAGCCCAAGCTTCCACTGAATGATAAACCACCATGTGGAGAAAGGCCTTGGAGAGTGCCATGTTATCTTAGCTATTCCAGCTCTCAGTGTACTCCCACCTGAATGCAGCTGCACGAGTAACCTCAGCTACTACTGTATTCACGGAGCCAAAGAACTGCTCTGTTGAACCCAGTTGGCCCATAAATTCATGAGAAATAAAAAAAAAACGCTGTTGTTTTAGTAAGTTTTGGGATGATACGTTATGCATTAATAAATAACTAAAACAGAAACATAAACAAATGTACAAGTTAAGTTTACTGTTATATTGGCTATAAATAAGTGAGAATATAGAGGGGTATCTACCCTTAAATGGAGGAATCAGAAAAGGCTTCCATGGAGAAATGGTACTTTTTTTGAACTTTGAAGAATAAAAATGTTTTTGGGAAGATGAGGGAATGAACAGCTCCAAAGATGACATGGAAGCCAGAAATAATGTGACATTCTCAGTCAACTGATAACCTAATATTGATGAGAGTTTAATCTGATGGTCTGGTGAGAAACTGTGTAGAATTAGGAGGAATAATAACAGGGATCCCACACTTTTCTTTCTTTTGTACCATTTGATCAGGAGAAAAGACCTCGTAATCGACGCATTTCACCTACTCACATTTAGCGTCAAACGTTTTCTCAAGTACTAATGAGACAAAAGGAATTGCATTTGTTGAAAGGAGGCGTCTGATCCTCATTTACTATCCTAACTAAATGATTAATTCATTCCAGAAACAAAAACAAAGACATAGTGGTATTATAAACATGAATTCCTCCAGAAATCTGTCTATGGACCACCTAGGAGGCACTTGGGGACCACCAGTCAGGATTGGTCTGGGCAAGATTATGAAGTGGTTGGAGTTTATCTTGGTGTTTTCAGCCTCCCATCTTTGTGTCTTTCAATCTGTTTCATGTCCCAGTTAGCACCAGGCTCTCCACTTTTCTATGACAGTCTGCTTCCCAGAAAAGATCAGATACACATGTTCTTACTTAGAAGTATATACCTCCGAAAGAGGGGTATTGTTCTCCAAAAAGGATATCCATTTTATGTCTTAAAAGACAAGGTTTTAAGCTAAAGGAATTATTCTGGGATGGCAGTTTTTTTTTCTTTTTAAATAAGTAATTAATTCATTGTGAAAGAATTTAGAGTTGAGGGAAGAGGAGAGAACACGTTGCCTTTTCACTTTCCCTCTAATAATATCCTGTTAGGAAAGTGTCTGTGCCTTTCATAGTCAATCCATTTGAGGAGTCATTGAAGAAGTCGGCTATGTCCCAGCACAAAGCTAGGTGCAGTGGAGGATACAATGGCTAAAACCAGTCCTAGCCCTCAATGAGCTCTCTGTCCAATAGAAGAGATAAGAAATGACAAATGGTAACAATAAAGTAAGATAGGATAAATGATAGATAAAAACATATACAAAGTACTGTGTGGGAGCTCCCCCTCTCCAGAAAAAAGAAATGATTATTTCTGAATGATGAAAGTAGTGCAAGTGGAGTAGTGGTCAGGGGTGGGGAAAGAGGAAGGGTGGGCAGAGATGTGTGCTCAGCTCTTTCAACCCTATGGATGAAGCATTGGGAAATGGAGGCTCATAAAGCTAAGTGACTTCCCAGGGCAACCTAGCTAGTGGATGGAGCTCAAGGAGGCACACAGTGGAAGGTGGTGTAGGCTCAGGTTTTAGTTCCACGCTAGGGAGTTTAATCAGTATCCTGGAAATAAGGGGAGCTGTTGAAGGTCTGTTGTTTGTTTGTGGGGTGGAATGTGTTGCTGGGTGAAATATAATTTGATACATATTTAAGATGATTTCTCTGATATTGGGATGGATGGATTCTAAAGGAAAGAAACTGCAGGCAGGGAGACATGTTACAGTGATTCATCCTTGTGTTTATCCACTTGTTCAACAAACATTTAATCACAATCTACTATTTTCCAGGCATTATGAGAAGATATTGCAACGACCTGGGTGAGAGAGTGTGAGATAAGGAAGTGAGGGAGCTGGAAAGTCAGCAGCAGGGATTGAAAGCAGGGGTGGGATCATCCTTCTGGCCTGTCCCTGGATGTTTTTCTCAAATGCAGGCATGGCCAGCCCTTCCATAGCCATTCAAGTTGGCTTTCTGCGTGTGGCTGGCTGTAAGAAGAAGGGGTGTGGGAGGCTCTGGGAAGGGCCTTGGTCTCTGGTACTGGATGGAAGTGGAGATTCTTAGTCCACAGCATCTTCCCTGAAGCTCGGAGGGAGCAGAAGCTCCTACACACCCTCTCCGTCTCACTCACTCCCCTCCCACCTTGTGATTTTTCTCTGAATGTCTTGTTCCCAGGGCTCACTCCTTCTGCAGGTTTGTAGGGATCTAGCACTTAAACTGAGGATCAGAGAACTAGGTTCAATGCTTCCCTGCAAATATTAATAATAGAGAGTAAATATCTAAATACAAAATTAACCTCAAAACATCTAAACCACAGATGCAAAGGAGACTAGCCTCTAGCAGCTTTTGGGAATGCTCTGTCTTCAATAGCGCTGGCTGGGAATGCTGTCAAAGAATCAGAATGACATCTATCAAAGGGGTTATCCCAGCTGCCGGGGTTACAGGTCACAAAGGGAAGTAATGGAGGTGAGTAGTGTGGAAGGTATGGATTAAAGAGGGAAAATGGCAGGGTGAAGCAGCCAGCCAGAGAACTCCAGGGCTGTTGCAATAGTACCAGTACTATTTCTTTCAAATTGGTCGATTTTCTTGCTTCTCCTTTACTGTCTGATCTCACCTTTCTACCATTTCTTTAAAATGAATGATAGCACATGTCTCCTTTTTGCAAAATTCTTGATTTTCCTTCGATCATATTAATGGCATTTTAAAAAATAGACTTTATTCTTTAGAACAATTTTAGGTTTACAGCAAAACTGAGCAGGAAATACAGAGGTTTCCCATACACCCCCTGTCTCCCCTACATGCACAGCCTCCCTCACTGTTAACATCCTGCACCAGAGTGGTATGTCTGTTACCATTAAGGAACCACTGACACGTCATTACCACTCAAAGTCCACAGTTTACAATAGGGTTCACTCTTGGTGTTGTACAGTCTAAGGATTTTACAAGTATATGATGACATGTATCCATCATCCTAGTGTCATGCAGAATGTTTCACTGCCCTAAAAATCCTCTGAGCTCTGCCTATTTATTCCCGTCTCCTTCCAGCTCCTTCCAGCCAGTGATCTTTTTACTATCGCCATAGTTTTGCCTTTTCCAGAATGTCATATAGTTGAAATCATACAATATGTTGCCTTTTCAGATTGGCTTTGATTATTGTCTTTTTAAAGTAAAAAATGATCTTTTGTGTTCTTTTCTCTCTAGTAGAATATTCTTTACTTTTGACAATGTCTAGTGAACTTAGGAAGGGAAGTTTCTCTGGGATCAGTTTAACAAAATAGGGGAAGTGACATCCTTCATACAAGCATTTTATTCCATGGTGCCATTGAAAGAGATGCAATTCTATTAATATGCTTTAAAATTAGATTTATGTCGTCAGTTAGGAGACAACATCCAGTGTGAGAGTGTTTACGTGTTTGGGATCAGAGATCCACTGGGTCTGTCTCTCTTGTGGCTAGAATACATGGGTCCTGGATATGTATTTAGAAATGGTTTCTCTCGCTAATAACCCAATCATAATTTTTTTGCTTTTTGTTTGATTTGGAGGTCTTGGTTCCCAAGGGATAAATGCTTCCTTCAGGGTCCACCACAGGGATTCCATTGAATTGGAAGACGAGAGGTTACCATCTGGCCATTTTGGGCTACTCATGCCACTGAACCTTCAAACCAAGACGGAGTTACTCTATTAGCTATGGTGATCAATGCTCATTAGCAAGGAAGCTGGGTTATTACTCACAGTGGGGGCAGAGTATGCCTGGAACCCAGGAGGTTCTCTGGGGTGCCTTTTGACATCTTCATAGTCAGTGAGGAAAGTTAATAAAAAAATTAGTGCAACCTCAAAGAGACTGGACTTCTGAAGATTTAGACCCTTCAAGAAGAAGGTTTAGAGCACCCCACCATGGAAAGACTCCCAGCCAGCTGAGGCCATGGCTAAGGGCAAAGGAAACGTGGAAAGAACTGTGAAAGAAGGAAGTTACAAATATCCACTATGGCCTTATGATCACTTATAATCACAGAAAATATGTATTTTTTTCTTTGTTTGTTTTGTATGTATTATCTATTATCTTCTCTCTTCCCCTTTCTTTTATTATTTCATAAGAGTTTCTTTGGAGGTTAACTTTACAAATTAGTCTTCAGGTAAAAACATATCCAGAAAAGATGGGAAGAAGGTGTGATTGACATAGAGCAGAGATGCATGCATGGACTATGAGGACTTGCATCTCCTCATTTGGGGAAGAAGGCGAGATTGTCTTTATTTGTAGGAAGGATACTTGCATCTTATCAGGCTAAAACATAGAGCTTTTATCATTGTATTGCAGTTCCAAAGATGGCAGAAGGGTATGTGTGCTGAGCATCCAAAGATGTGCATGGTGCCTGTTTTTAGACAGCGTCTCTTAGCTCCAAACCTCCCTGTTTATACTCTACTGTGTGTTGCTGAGGCTAGGATTGTGCAGGCTGTGTTTCTGCTTTACCAGCTGGCTCTCTGCTAATAGCGGACACAGGAGATGGGCTCCAGGACTGAGGGAGAGAGGAGATTACACTTTCCTGGATGCTTCTGGGTCCTATGAAAGTGTCCCTAGTAATTCTTCATTTCAGAAGAGAGAGTGGCTTCCTGCAGCAGCATGCGAATCCTGTTGACAGCATTGCCAACAACTGCTGAACCATCCTCATCTGCCCCTCAGGGGTAAGAGCACCAGATCAATGATGCCTTTTCCTCAGGGGATCTGGGTTTCTCCTGCAGGGCTGCTCTCCAGGATTCTAGAAATTTAATAGTTTAATATTATAATTCTAATCTTTGTTCCTCCCAGCCCTTGGCTGGTAGCTGTTTTCTGCAGTTGCTGCCTCTGTGATGCTTTAGTGTTCTCTTTCTGGCTTTCCAGTAATTAGGTGGATGAGGAGTATCAGGGAGATGAGTTTCATTTGGAAATACGAGTAGAGATTTTCTATCTGAACAAAGAACTGAGACTTGTTTATGGACCTCTTGGTCCTTTCAGTTTCCATTAGCTGCAAAGGAGCCAGCAAAGGCAACCTGGTGTTACCAATAAGCATCTCTTAGTGAGACAGATGGGGCTGATGTCTTCATTGTTTATCTAGTTAATAATTTTTATACTAAACTCTCCCTGCTAGCTGGCTCCTGACTGGACTCTCACTGATACAGTGATTAATAAGATTGGGCTCGTTATAGAGAGATCAGCTTCAGACAGGATATCAGCAATCTGAAATTCTGATCCTGCCAACCCAGGATTTACTAACTCTTGAGTCTAAGTTAGAGTCCTCTGCAGTAAATGGGGAGGATGATCTCTGCTCTGGCTCATCCATAAGGCTGCGGTGGGAACTCAATACAATAGTGTGTGAAGCAGTGCTTGGTCAGTCTTAACGAGCCGTACACATTTCAGGGACGGTGATCACTAAAGATGAAGCCCTTCTGAAATGAAGACATCGGCCTCGTCCCTCTTGCTAGGAGATGCTTGTTGGTGACTTCAGGTAGCTGGCTCCTTTGCAGCTAATGGAAACTGAGAGGCCCAACAGGTTCATAGACAAGTCTCAGTTCTTTTTTTAGACAGAAAACCTCTACTCGTATTTCCAAATGAACCTCATCTCCTCTCAATTGCTGCTTTGAAATGTTACCCATGTTCTATTTTAGTCTTGCTGAGTTATGATAAAAATGTCAGCATGATTATTGTTGCTATTTTACCTTATATTTTTGGTTAAACCTGATCTTCTTATGTTATAAAGCACGCTGGATCCACTTGCTCTAGGGTGGGGACTCTAATTCCATTTCTGCTTCTTGCTACCTGTAAGCCAGTTATTTTGCCCTTCCCGGGCTCCATTCCCTCATCTGCAGAGTGGAAATAATCAGGCTTGTTCTGTCTGTCTCACAGCTCTTTTATACTCATATAAAAGGGCTTTTCAGATTCAAAGGTGCTATAAGGGATGTTACTATTATTGTTGGTAGTGTTTACGATCATGGGAATTTAGGCCAGTTTTAAAAAGATCCCGTAAGCAGTGTCTGCAAATAGCACCTTATGGATTAGCGTTAAAATGTGCTATTTCAAATCCTTTCCACTGTTGTACATTAAATATATACTGGTAAAATATGTGGTATTGAATTTCAACGAAGCTTTAGTTTCTGGAACAAGATCAGACTCTTCAGCGTATTTCCAGGCAGTTTTGATCCCATGAATTTGTCCTAATACTGCAACCATTTGCTTGTGTCTGAGAAAGTGATTACGTATAAGAAACATTCATGCCACAAGGAAGGAAAGACAGACAAATGAACACCCAAAGAGTCCAAAACCAGGAACCACCGACTCCAAGGTTTTAAATATTCGAGACTTATGTACTAGAGGGGACGTACAGCTGGAGCTGTGAAGCAGTACTGTGGAAGATACCACGGCCCAAATTATTTCTCCAACAGTCTCCAGAATAAATGGTCACCAACCAAACTGTGCTTGCCATATCTTTTTCTTTTGGCTACCATTTTAAGCTGCTTCTAGACACAATAGGGAAATGGAAAATGGAACCAATTATCTGCAGAATTCATGCTAACAAGCTGTAAAGGCTCATTACGTACTTATTAATTCAAACAAAACCAGTTATGTCTGACTTATTTGGGTTGGCTGTCTATATTGATTGGATCCATTTTATAATTGCTAGACACTTGTGAGATGAAAGGATATTGTTCATTTAAGAACCAACACAGACATGGTGTGTTTGTGTGTGTATGTGTGCTTGTGTGTGTGTGTGTGTGTGTGTGCTTTTATTTCCACTGTAGAACTAGTCAGATTTAATAGGACAATTGAACCAACTCCTGCCAAAATAATACAATTGAAATGCTTAACAGATATTGAGCATCTAAATCACATGCCAAGCTGTCTCTTGATTGAAAAGGCACATGTTCAGACACAGAAACAAAAGCCAATCACCACTCCCTCGTGGTGAATCACTGGATGACTCTACAGTGGTGAGCCTGTGAAAATCATTAAGATGAACTAATTTTGGCATTTTATTAGATTTTCCCCAGATAGATTAGAAATAGTTTACAGATCTCCCTAAATCTCTCCCAAATCACTCTCCATCTTAAAAAGAATGTGGTCATTTAAGGCTACTGTTTTAGGTGGCGTTTTCCTGATGCTCAGAATTGCAGTGTTAGACTCCTCAAAATCATTAAAGTGCCTGTGATTCACCACAAAACTCTCATTTGTGTCTGCAGACATAGAACTGTTCAAAAACTTAGGGCCTTCTAGATGTTTTATTTCTGGGCAATACCTGGTTTTCTAGTGAGTTAGTTCTTTTTCCATCAGCCCCAATTTAGCCTGGAAATGTGATTTGTAGCACAGCATATAACTTAGGAACTGAGGACATCTTATGTACATGCCACTGTGTCTCAGAGGGTTAAACAAACTCCCTGCTGAAGGGATTGTCTCCAGGCACAGCAATCTGGCGATCACAGACATCCCACTGGGTCATTGTTAGAATCGAATTGGCCAGACCCTAGCAAGGTGTTAACTCGATGATATGGTTCATTGGGGCTTAATTTGGGTTTTGATTCATTTTAAGGGGAAAAGGCCAATCTTTTATACTGGTTAGGCAGCAACAGTTCCTGAGATTTTTTTTTCTTTTTTTTTTTTTAGATAAGCAGCTAATATAGTTGTTTATCAGTGAGCGATACCACTAATAGTCTTCTATCATTTATACATCATGCTGGAAGAAATTTCAGAAGTAATTTCTAGCAAGCACCTCCACTCCATTTTATCAAAGAACAATGCAAGTCCCAGAGAGATTAACTAACAGAGTTTATGACAGAATTGGGGTATTTTGACTCTTAAGTCCAGTGTTCTGTTCATTATAACCACCACCTATAGACATTTCCAGCAACAATGAGGTGAACAAAACAGGATGGCTACCCCTTCCCTTTGAGATTTCTGACATCAGTGTTCTCCATTCTCTGTAGATGTAAATGCATCATGCTACATTTAAAACAATAGCAAATATTTTTCTGAAAGAGCTTTTTATGGGAGGAGGAGGTTATATATTCTCTATCTTTCATAAGCAATTTCCCTAAAACTTAACAGCTTAAAACAAAACACATTTATTATCTCACAGTTTCTGTGGGTTGGAAATCTGGGAATATCCTAGCTGTGTTCTCACAATAAAGCATGGCCTGATCCAAAGGCTTGACTGGGAGGATCTACTTCTCAGCTCACTCACATGGTTGTTGGCAGAATTCAGTACTTTGTGGGCTGTTAGACTCAGGGCCTTGGTTTCTTACCGGTTGTTGGCTGGGAGCCACCCTCAGTACCTTGCCACATGGGCCGCTTCAACGTGACAGCTTGCTTTGTCAAAGCCAGCAATCTGAGAAGGTAAGGGGGGAGAGAGAGAGAGACAGAGAGAGAGAGAATGCTAGCAAGTCACAAGTAACAGTCCTTTATTACCTGATCTCAGAGGTGACATTCCATCACTTTTGCCATATTCCATATCCGTATTCATTAGAAGCAAGTGCCCAGGTGCAGCCCATATTCAAGGGCAGGGAACCACGTGAGGGTGTGGAGACCAGGAAGCGGGAATACTGGGAGACATTTTAGAAGGTTGTCTGCCACACAGGCGTTGTCCCATTTGTCGCGTGTGTGACATATATAAAACCTCATTTATTTTGGTTTGTTAGAGTTCACCATAATGCACTGTTTACTTTAGTTCACACCATCACACATTTAGCTTCGGTTCGTGCAGTCGCTGCTAAAATGCAGACGGGGACAGAATGGATAATCCCACTCCTCCTCGTCAGTTCTATCCTCTCCACCCTGAGGCACATAGTGGGGAATGATGCTCACAGAAAGTGCTGCAGGGTCCTCAGCATCCTTCTAGATCAGTGGTCCTGAACCTTTTTGGCACCTGGGACCGGTTTCAAGGAAGGCAATTTTTCTGTGGACTGGGGGCTGAGGGGGATGATTTTGGGATGATTCAAGTGCATAACATTTATTGTGCCCTTTATTTCTATTACTATTATGTTGTAATATATAATGAAATAATTGTACAACTCGCCATAATGCAGAATCTAAGACAGGAGGTGGAGCTCAGCAGTGATGCCAGCGATGGGGAGCGGCTGTAAATACAGATGAAACTTTGCTGACTCACTCACCACTCACTTCCTGCTGTGTGGTCCAGTTCCTAACAGACCTGGAGGCTGGGGTTTGGGGACCATGGTTCTGTATGAAAAGCCCGGAGAGGAGAGCCCTGGAGTGGCCATATTTGGACTTTGGTCTTGGAAGGACTTGGGTTTGAATCCTGTTTTCACCCCTCAGTAGTTGTGAGGGGTGAACAATATTACTGAAACTATTTCCTCGTCTATAAAATGGGACTGATAATCCCTGCATACCAGGTTCCTGGGAGCATTCGGCAAGATAATGTACATAAAGGAGAACACCCAATTCCTGTCACAGAGAAGGAGTCACAGCAGATTGGCACTTCTGTCTTTCTTCCCCTTCAGATAATGGAATACCCCACAGTAAGGGTCAGGACAGATTTTTGTTTTTACAGTGGGCCTCTTTGAGCTTTAGAGCTGTGATACAACTTGATATTTGGGGGTCATTTAGTCTACTTGTGCTTTATATTTCTATAAATTAGTACTAAAAATAGTACCTACACCATAGGATTCTTTTTTAATTTGAGAACTATAATGCATGTTAAACTGCTTAGCACAGTTCTGTGTAGTGCACACTCAGTAAACGTGTGCTATTATTACAGTAGTGCTAAGTTTATAGTTCTCTTCAACTCTCTGTGCCTTTATTTCCTTGTCTAGAAAATGAAGGAAATAACAGTAGCTGCTTCTCAGGGTCCTCAATAAGGCTAATGAGTTAAACATATAAAGGGTTTAAAATAGTGCCTGGTACATGGTCAGTGCACAAAGAATGTAAACAAATATTAACATTCGTTTTTATTAGTGCTTGATCAGTGTTTCTGTTTTTGATGACCCTTACCCAGTATAAAAGTTTAATACAAGTTTTTATATTATGCTATTCAATATATACAATATATGTGATTCTATTCTTGAGTGGTTCAAGATAAGGACGACACGTCAGAGACTCTGAGAGTTCCAGTGCAGAATTTGCTAGCACTTGTTTGGCAGATAATAATGCTGTCCTACACGTCATGGAATACACACAGGACTGATTTTCTAAAGTGGATGTTTGCTTGGATTTTAAGTCACCAGCATTTGTGTTGCCCCCTCCACAGACACTCACAGCGATTGTTCTGTGATGTGGGGCAGATGTGAGAGAAGCCATCATCCACCCAGGTCACTATGGACTAGAGAAGAAGGGTTTTGAGTGATTTGCTTCTCTCCTCAAAGCTTTTTCTTCGTTTATTTTTAAAGCATTGGCTTGACATTTTGAATTATTTCTCTATGAAAACTTAAGATAATATCTATTAGTAGTGATACAAATAAATGCCTTTTCTTATTTAATAATAGTAAAAAAAAAAACCCTTGAGACAAAGGAAAGGAAATTCTAACCCCATCTATCTGCCTTTCCCTGTCTCCGTTAACAGAACCGAGAGCTTGACTTAGACTCTGTCCCCCGCACACGCGGGGGAAGAACCAAGTGTGAGAATCAAGTATAAATAGAACAACATTTTTTTTGCCCTTACCCACTCACATATCATGTATGTGACGAGCTCCTCAAAGACAATGGGTGAGAGACATGTTTCAGTATCACATTCAAATGGCCTTTTTTTTCCAGGCTAATCTTTTTGGTTCCAGATACCCATTTTCTCTGCTTGGTTAGCATGCCGGTGACCAAAGTGAATGGACACATGTGTTCTTTGTTGTCAGTTTTTGACTTGCTTTTCCCCTTAAATAGTTGCTGCGGAAATTTAGCTCAGCTTTAAATATATCAAGTTTGCCCATTATCTTCAGAGAGGAGGGCGGCTTTTCTTTCCTGGGAAGAAGTTCTCCTATAACAAGGGACACTCCAGGACAATGGTGAACATTAGAGGTTTTACATATCCAACAAAGGATACAGACAGCAATATTTGGTAAGAGAGAGAGAATGAGAAAGAGTATGCTCGAGAGGGGGAAAGAGAGAGAGAGAGAAAGAGAGGGAGAGAGAGAGGGGAGGGGGAAGAGAGAGAGATAGAAGAGAAAGAAAAATCCCTTTGTAAAGAGTCATTGAAATACAACTTCAAATACTCTTATGTGTCTGGGAAGGGAGCCTCTATGTATAAAAAGTAGCATCCCTCCAGTAAGTTCTAAATTAAGTTAACAAAAACAAATTGGAGCGAAGGGCCAAGTCTGCTTTCTGGAGGCCACAGTAAGAGTCAGGCTGTGGTGACAGTGTCCATGAGAAAATCGGTTGATTGTGGGAATCTAATGATTTCTCTGGATTTATTTCTGCTTCAGTCATTTGGTGAATCAGAGCATCATGTCACTCTTTCGCTCTTGCCTTCTCTGTCTTTAATCTTCGTTAAAATAAATTTCCTTTATCATCTCAAAGTAAAACAAATAAAATCTCCCAGTATTCCTGCCATCGGAGGCCAAAAAGCCAGTGACTTGATTTGTCACAGGCCACTCAGTGCTCTTGAATTAGGACAGAGATGGAACCACTCAGGTGACTGTAACAGAGATAAAAGGGGGTTGCCTGGCTCAAAGAAGAATCTGTTTTTCTTTGACTGCTCCTCAGGAAAGGTCAAATAGGATTAATTTTTTTAAGTTGACCAGAACAAAGATAGATGACTTGATTTTCAGTGCAAATTTGGTTATGTCAAACCAAGTAGCACCAGAAATATGATCGATTAACCCCCAGAGAGTCAATGGCATATTTCATTTCACTCCATTTGGAGTCACCGTGGGCACGGTGCCGTCTTTCAGGATGATGGATTTACAGGGATTTCCAAATGTCTATTAATGCCCTTCACCCACTTTGCTGAGATCAGTCATTTGAACAAATGGTTTGAAGATTTTGTGTGAAGATGCTATAAAGAGAGTCATTGGTTTCCCTTGTTCATAGCAGTTATTATGTATATGGGCACAGAAGGGACTAGAATTTGAGAATTAATGTCATTGAAAATGAGAGCAGTATTTGAGAGCCTTGAATTCTCTGAAGAGTTCAAATAAAGATGTCTATTTTGAAGAGGACATTTGTTTCCTTGTTTAAGAAAGAGGATCTTTATATTCTTACCTTTTTGAACTACATTTTTCTGTAATTTTCCTGATGTATGTTTTAAACATTTCTATATACTATGCAAGTTACAAAAATCCAAAATTTTCTGTGCCTGATTGTAACGGGGTTGGTAAGAAGGAATGGTTAAGAGTACAAGCAAAATGGAGAGTGTTTAGAGAGCATAACAGAATCAACACAGAAAAGAGTGGCAATTTTCAACCTAGATGTTCTCAGCTAGAGTTATTGAGAGGACAGCAAGTGCACAAGCTGGTACAATCTTCTCTAAAATAGAATTGCATATAGATGTTTGCCTGAAAATCATCTTTATTGCTAATGGAAATAACATTTAAAATGTACAAGACATATATGTATATATTTAATACCCCTATATTGAGAGATTTCTATGTATATTAAGTACTGCAATAGTTGAAATGATCATTTTGGACAGTCTACCCTGAACACAATATACGGGTGTGTGTGCGTGTGTGTGTACACAAATGATCACACAAACTGTATTACAATGTGGTAAAACCTGAATGCCAGAAGAGAATTATAAATCATGCATTGCAGAGAACACAGTGAAGGATGAATTAATTCTACTAAGAAGGAAGAAGAGGAAGAAGGGAGGAAGATGGAGAAAGACTCACAAAGGAAGTGATCGTATGAGCCTTGAAATGTGAATAAGATTTACATTTCTTAAGAAAAGGGCAATGAATTATGGAGAGGGTTAAGAGAAGGACAGAAGGATGTGGATGACAATAAGCCCATTCATTCAACAGATATATATTTAGTGCATACCATATGTCAGGCACTGTTCTAGAATATTCTAGCAGTGGTCTGTCATGAGTGTGTGTGTGTCCCTCAAGAAACCTAGGAGGAGATAACAAATGAGATAAACAATGGTAAATACTGAGAAGGAAAAGGAGAGCAGGAGAAGAGAATACGAGATCTGGAGGGAAGGTGAGGTGAGTCTTCTAGAAGAGTGGACAAGAAACTTCTCCCTGAGAACCAACATTTTGAATGGAGACCTGAAAGGACTGAGGGGTGGCTTCTGGGGAAAGAACATTCTAGATAGGAGGAACAGCAAGTGCAAAGGCTGCAAGGTAAAAATATGCTGGGCGAGCCAAGGGTCGCTTGGGGGATGAAAGCGAAGGGAGGAGCTTTGGCAGGGAAGGTTCACAGGTGAAGGGAGACTTTGGCCTTTACTCTGAGGGGAATGGGAAGATATGGGGATTTTGAACACAGGTGGGACATGACCTAAGTGTTTTCACAGGATCTTTCCATCTACTGCATCAATAGCCTATCTTTTTACATCACTTTATAGTTTGTAAAGTGCCTTCACATACAACATTGCAAGACTCCTCTCATTCCCTTGGTGAAGGAACTGAAGCTCAGAGATGTTAAATCAATGTGCCTGAAATCTTATTGCTAATGAGTGGTTGCACCAGAATAAACTGTCGTCTGTTGGAGCTGTTTCCATCACATCCCGCTGCCCCCATGATTGTATGGATTAGATGTGTGAGAATTATATTAATAATTAATGGATGACGATGCCCATTGACACATAAGCACTTATCAACACACAGGCATTTCGATGAAGAGCGTAGGCCTTGCAGTCCAGGCTGGGTTAGAACCGACATGGGGGGACCCAATGCCCCCAAAAGTCCAGAAGAAGGAGCAGAGACTCTGGTGTACTTGGCTCTTTTGCCCCCAGATACTGAGGGGCTTCATGGACAGTTCATAATGGAGAAGAAAGTTGAGCCGTGGTGAGCTGAACTCACAGCTCCATCTCTCAGCCCCATTTTGTATCCTGTCCTGATTTGACCCAAAGGAAATTTACAATATCAAAAATATTCCTATCCAATAAAAATAAATCAAATCAAAACATCCCTCCCGGGTACTCACTAATGTACTGCGAATGGAGTAAGCTCCTCACTCAGTTTACTACTGATTCTATGAAGCCTTTCCTGATTTCCTATGTGATGTAGGGAGAGGAAAACATGTGATTGCTGAAAATAATGAATGACAGTCAATAGATGAATAAATGGTTCTTTATAAAGGTCAAAAAAAAAAAAAAAGAGCATAGGCTTATGCACTCATGGTCTTTCTTAAGGCTGGAGGTAGATTGGAGACTGGAACTGATCATGACTTTCAGCCACAGAAAGTACTTCTTTCTAGCAAAATCAAGGACTGACTGCTTAGCTTTCCAGTGGTACAAATCTAATCACCAAGGCAAGGATAAATGGGTGGGGTGTCAGTTTGTGTGTGTGTGTGTGTGTGTGTGTGTGCACATGTGTGCTTGTGCGTGCACAGTGTGTGTGTGGGGCGCTAAGATTTCTTCCTGCCTACTTTCTAGCTGATTGCTATTGCATTCAAAGGGTAGAGTATATGTAGGCAATGG
This sequence comes from Avahi laniger, assembly GCA_963575035.1. Taxonomy (NCBI): domain Eukaryota; kingdom Metazoa; phylum Chordata; class Mammalia; order Primates; family Indriidae; genus Avahi; species Avahi laniger. The sequence goes on along the minus strand of CAUYSK010007557.1, from coordinate 23,523 downwards.
ACTGTGCTTCCCAATTCTTTCAATGCATGGATTCTAGAAAAAATTTCTGTTATTTTAAATTTTCAATGTTTTTATGAATTTTTTTACCTCTTTGGGTTGGAATTGCTATATAGAGATAGCTAGAGTGGCCTCGTTTTAACTTTTTAGTTGAAATATTAGGAAGAACAATGAATACACTTAAATCTTGATGAATATTTAGACAAACAAAGTTGTGTGACCACCGCTCAGGCCAAGATGCACAACTTGTCTGGTACCCTGGAAGTTCCCACTTGCCCTTTCCCATAGACTGGCTCTATTTTAACTCAGGAACTTAGCTGCGGTTTTTACCATATCTTTGACATTCCTTTTTGGTTTATCTTTGGCAAAAATTCACTCTCAGTTCAAAATAGAACATACCATGATTATATGGTTATTATTAATGTCTCTCGTAAACATCTCTTTTTGAGGAAAATGTGCAAGAAAACACTAATTACATTTTACTTGTCATCCATGTATGTTTAAATAACCAAAGGAAGAGGATTTGGGGTTAAATGCAATTAAAGTTTTTATTAGATAATATAAAAAGTACTTGGAAACATACTGCCAAACCCCATTGCCTGTTGTTCTCCCACTTAATCATAATTTCTAAGCCCACAATGTTGAAGTACTTAATGAAGCCTTCTATTAGGAAAAAAATAGTCCACCTCATCACTTTTTCTGTTGACCTGGTATGTGTTCCTAACCACAAGTAATGTGGAGGAAGCTGCTTTCAGCAACTTTCATTTCATTCAAACCAAAGAGAAGGTGAGTGCGATTCCCAGCTGGGAAGAAGGACTGATGTCCTGGTGCCAAGTACAGAGGTAGATCGCCAACCAATGATTGTATTTGCTATCTCTTCTCGTTAAGCTTTTTGACATTTGTGTTGATTTTGTAATATATATTTACTTCACACATTTTCCCGTTTCTCAGTAAATTCATTGTTGAAATATGGAACATGTATCTAACATTAAAATGTGAGCCATATAGGTTGCTTTCAAGGGACTTCTATCAATTGCTTTGCAACTAAGACATGTATTGTGTCTGCTTGTGTCTGCATCTCCATTCTCAGGGAAAACACAGCAGACATTAGTGGAAAGAAGACTTTGTTCTCAAACCCCAGGACTGACTTGCCTCCTATGCCTGTTCCTCAACCACTCGCCATGATCAAGGGAATGAGACACAGTAATTGGTCGGGTTGGGAAATGTGCCCATCCTCAGGTATAGAGGGAGATGGGGACGCTTATGCTACAGAACCAACCTGGACACGGAGGGGGAGAATGGTGGCTTTGACAGGAAAGTCTGCTGTTCCCAGAAACAGGGGGTGTGATGGCTCAGTGTCGGGACCTACTCCTGGGGGGTGGGGTGATTGGGGAAAGTGAGTTCAAGGTCAAGGTTCAGAACAGGCATGGCCATTTATAAAACTGGTATTTTAAGACTCATCTGGTTCTTTGAGTGACTTATGGGAAGTTGGTGAAATGATCATGTGTCTCCAAACCTCCAAAAATATGAGCAGCCCTGAGAGGTTGTGTGAATTTCAGTGCCTTTTGCAAAGAAGGTTCTTCCAAAACGTATATCTATTTTCCATCCCCTTTCCTTCATAACTGCTCCCTAGCACTCCTGCAAAGGCTGAAGCCTTGAATTTGGTTAGAGACGTTATCAAAAGGGAATGGATAGTTACTCTTGGCCAATATTTATTAATTTAATTTTTTTACACTCTTCTCTACTGAGAATTGATGGTGTTCTTCTAACTCACTTATTTAAAAAAATGGTAGAAGTTAACTTCCGAAAAAGGGCATTAATAAATATGATCGTTTTATGTAACTCTTTTTAATACTTGGTATCTAGCTTTGAAATTTTGAAATATTTTAAAACAATGTTCTTAAAAAAGATTCGAATGTTCCATCAGGTTCTGCTGGAACAAAAGAATTACGTTTTCCAGGTTAGTTTCTAAATCTTCTGGAAATAACGAGATCCATTTTCACATATTTGTAAATAAATATACAAACTAAATTAGAGCAATGGGGTGAGGCACAGTGGCTCACGTCTCTAATCCTAGCACTCTGGGAGGCCAAGGTGGGAGGATCATTTGAGGTCAAGAGTTTAAGACCAGCCTGAGGAAGAGTAAGACCCTGTCTCTGCCAAAAATAGAAAAAATTAGCCGGAGCATCTCTAGTCCCAGCTACTCAGGATGCTGAGGCAGGAGGATCTCTTGAGCCCAGGACTTTGAGGTTGCAGTGAGCTGTGATGGTGCCATTGCCCTCTAGCTAGGGTGACAGAGTGAGACCCTGTCTCGGAAAAAAAAAAAAAAATCAGAGCAATGAACTAAGCAGTTTTATTAATAATATGTGTAGTTTTGGCCACACGATCTTGAACCCTGTTTTTCTGTTGAACCCTGTTTTCTCCTTGATCATCTGGTGATTTCTGGTGTAGTCAATTCTATTTTTTCTTACTAACAGATGTGGTATTAATGACTCAGGAACAATGAGGATTACTTGGATTAAAGCTTATTTATCTTCTTCTCTAATTATATTTTTAGAATGTATCATAGAGTCAGTAAATATGTCTTCCCTAATACTATATTATCTCTCTCCTCCAGAGTATCTCTTCAATGTAATTTTTGGGGGGCAGTGAAGAGGAGGTTGGATTTAGGGGGAAGAGCTCTTACTAAGTGCTTACTTGCTCCCTTATTTGCAATATGTGGGCTACATGCCTCTCTGAGCTCATCCTGCCAAGTTCTGTCCAGAGACTCTTTGATCTCCCCTTACTGCCTTATAGGGGTGTGGGAAGGATGAATTAATTAACACTTATGAAGAGCTTTGAAGATGAAAGTGCTTTGTTAGCGCCACCACATCTCTAGGCTTCGCTGTCTCTAGCTGTTACTGCATAGAGGCCCTCCTCACCCTCCACCCCCAGGCAGAGACTCTGTTTGGACTTGTGGGGATAGTTTGCTGGACTTTCAAAGAAAGAGGCCTAGGTTTTGTGGTGGAGAATGAAATAGACCCTATGGAAGCATTTTTTTTTTTTCCTGGACTTGCCAAAGCATAGCCAGCCCATTTTAGGTTAAACTGCTTACTTAACTTTAGATTTTTTTTTTTTGTATATGAGTAATGGATTTGTATTCCAAACGTTTGTAGAATATAAGAATGCCCTTGCCACGGTAAGACAACGTTCAAGTTAGTCCTCTTTGGTAACACCTGCGCACCACCCCCACTCCCAGCTGACAGGAATCCTGGCCTCTGTCACTGTCCCCTGAGATTGGCATATCTTCTCACTGTGGTTCTAGCCACTTTTCTGTCTCACTGGAATCTCACATCTTTACAGTAATATCTCTGGTCACTTCTTCCTTAAACCACATAGAGAACATTATTGTGTCAACATTTTTCCAGTTTGAATCCTCTTCTCATACCAACAGCCTACCCAGAAAATGGATTGCTCACTGATAGGCTCTGGAATTCGGGTTTCCTTGACATGCAGATGCAGCCACAGACTCCACTCTGGAGTGTCACATGAGCCAGGCTTTTCTACTGACAGTGCGGTGAAGTCTTGCTGTTTCCCACCAGTAAGTGCTGAGAAAAGCCTCAAGGCCTCAGCAATCTATCACTGTCCCGATCTGTCACTACCCGTTTTGATTGACCTGAAATGCCTCTTTGTAAGTGGAAGGATAGAGAAATTTTTGTGAAAATTGCAAAGACATGTAGAATCCAAACCAAATGAAGGCTATATTTCTTCATTTTCAGAGACAGTGGTGAAGATTTGTAAACAGACGTGTGGCCAAATAAAAGTATTGCTTTAGTGCAGCTTGCCTTTATGGAAATGACTCCTTAGTTTGGGATTGCTAAGTGAGTGTTTGGGTTTGAGATTTTTCCTGTACGTTTTATTTGTTCTAAAATTTTGTGTAAAAAGAAGCAATTTACTTCTCGTATCTTTACATCATCCCTCTATATTTTACTTCTGCTTTCTCCTTTGGTTTACAGTAGCTTTATAGAATGATTATCATGATAATTACTCTTTATAGAGCTCCTGCAACATGCAAGACACATCATAGATGCTTTTCCTCCACTATTTCATTTAATTCTCATTACAGTTCTCTGCAGTATATTTGACTATTGCTATTTTATAGATGGACAGATGAAGGCTTAGAGAGGTTAATAATTTGTCCAAGGTCATGGAGCTTGTAAGTTGCAAAACTGAGATCTAAACCCAGGCCAGAGTGAGTCCAGAGTTCATCATGTCTAGAGTCCATGCTCCAACTGATATTCTACCCTCTTGAAGACTACGCTTACTGCAGCAGTAGAAAGTTTATTCTCCTTTGGTGCATAAAATGCATGAAGGACTTTACAATCCATACCAAAGGGTCATCTGGCATGGTGGAAAATCTTCAGAATTTTTCTACTTGTTCTTTTAGTCTGTTCAGATTACACTGGGGCCTGGCTGGGGTGATATTAAACAGGCTTCTTGACCCCTCTGAGCTTCAATATCTTCACCTGTAAAATGATGTTGATGGTAATACTCACCACATGGGGTTTTTGTTATGTGATTCACCACCATGAAATGTATGATGAGTGGTAGTGGCTACATCGATGCCGTTAGGAAGCAACTGCATTATTCTCGGTGAGAGATTATGAAACTCTGAACTAAAGATAATTAAAAGTAGCTGACATATATGAGAGGAGCTGCTTGGAGAGTGGCCCCTTAAATCTAAAGCTTCAATCATTCCACAGCTGAGCAGGAGAAGTTCAGCAGAAAAAAGAGAAGTCAGAGTAAAAGATGTTGGTTTGGGGATCGTTTGAGATATCAAAGTGGATGACAGTGTTGAGGAGGAGAGTATGAAGTCAGGAGCAAATTCTGGATAGAGAATCTTGTGAAAGCCTACATTTAAAGAACAGGCAATCAAAGGGGATCCAGAGAAGTTTCTGGGAAAAAAAAAGAAGAACCAGGCAATGAGTTTCACAATAAACAAGACAAAAGAGAGTTTCTAGTAAAGGTTGACAACAGTGTTGAGTTCTGCAAAGGTGACAAAGATCTAAAGACTGTGAATTTGCAAGTATTGAGACTGTTGGAAACTTTGAGAAAGTAGCTTCTGAAGAACAGTGAGAGTTGCAGCCATGCTGCAGAGAGCAGTGGGAAGATTTCGCATTGATACGCTGGGGCCAGTGAATGAACGCTATGCACTCCAATCTCAAGTGAAATCTCGAGCATACCTATCTACTCACAAGCAGGAGAAGACACTTGGCTGGGTAACTTGGTGTCTTAGATTGCATTCCACCAAAAGGTGACTCAGGCAAGGATTTGAGGAGAAGTAGTTTATTTGGAAGGTGATGCCGGGAAGAACCAATAGAAGAATGAAGGACTTGAAACAGAAAAGGAAAAAATCAATACAGGATGTTAATGGACAAATTATTGCTGTGGGAAATTAAGGTCCATTCCTGCTGGAGATATCTGGGAGAGCACGTGAAATATGCCTTAGATGTTTCCTTTCTGAGTGGTAAGGAAACTCATGTGTTTATCCTCCAAGTTCTATTTGTATTGACTGAGGGTTGTTCTCAGAGTGTCAATTCCTGGCACCTCCCACCCAGCCTGGCCTGAAAAGTGAAAAAAGAAGCATGTACGATAGGAGGCTGTTAGTGCTCATGGTGAGTGCGGGGCAGAGTGGGCAGGGTCTGCTACAATTAGGGGTGGAAATGGGCAGGCAGAAGACTGAAGAAAGGAAAGCGTTAGAGGCTGACATTTACTGAGCTCCTAGTATGTGGGGGACACTCTGTGCATGCCTTAGCGTGTGTGTACTTCAATCTCACTTATCTTTCCAACTTTCCTAGGAAGAAATTGAAGTTTAGAGAGATTAAGTAACTTTGCAATGAACAACTGAGACCAATTCTTCCTCAGACCATCTAAACATCAAGCTACCCCACCATTCAGTAAGTAAACCTGGGGTGTTCATGGGGGCATAGTTGAAATTGTGGCCCGTGGTGTGTTTGGACAGATCATCTCGTCGAAATGATGCTCTTTTTTTCTGAATTTGTGCTTTCATTCCTTCCCTCCTTTGGAAGGAATAATTAATAGTTTGGTTTTAAAAAGGCCCCCTGCGGGTTTATAGGCTGCTCATGGAAATTGAAATAACTAAAAGAATAATGAATTGTGTTAACAAAAGATATTATTATCTCTTCTAAGTATTTATGTTGCTAGAAACTTGAGTGAAAGATTTGCTATGATTATCCTGTAATGCTGAAAATAGGCATTGCTCATCTATATGATCATCCTGTCCCACTTTGGTGTCCCTTCCTCCCCTTTGCTTGTCATCTTCCTGGAGCTGCATTCTTTGCGTCTCCTACTTGGGCTCCAGATGAAGTTTTCCACCATGCTGCTGTCTCAGGATTCCGACTGGTAGCACTTGGGTCTACTTTGCCCTTCCTGGTCGGAGACTCCTGTTTCTCTTCCTATTCATCTTTCCCCTCCTTTTCCTTGAAGGTCTCTCACTTTATCTCTTCAATTAATCATGCAGCCCAGGTAGTTGTTGTCTTGTTTCTGGCTTTTTTCTGCCTCTTTTGATAGCTTTCTCTTGGGTCCTAACCTTCATACTCTTGGCACCAACCCCAACTAATCTGATAAAGAACATTCTGGTGAATGCTCTCCATGGGGGAGACCACAGCAGCAGGAGGCCCTTCAGGCCACCCCCTCCTTTCCAGGAAGAGTCTCTTTATAAACTATTGTTTTCTGTTAATGATTTTCCAGTTTCAGTTTTATGTTTTAAAAATGTAAGACATAAAAATAACAGCAAAAATCTTCTGGAAAAAAAAATTGAAATGAGCATCCTAACCAACTCCCCCAACCCTGACAATGGCTGCTTCCTTCCTGCTCATTCCTGTCAAGTCTTTATTCTACTATGTAGTTTTGATTTCTACATTTTTCAACTTAATATTATTTCAGGATCATTTAAACCTATTTCTTTTCAACCGTCATAATTATTCACTTTAATGACCCATTAATATTCCATTGTGTTGGTGGCACTATATTTAACAATTTTCTTCATGAAAATAAGTTTTCTGTTCTCTAAAATAAATGCCCAACAGTGAAATTGTTGGGCCGTATGGAAATCTATTTTTAGTTAGTTCTAAAGGAAATTGCCAAACTATTTTCCAAAGTGGCTGTACCATTTTACATTCCCACTGGCAATGTGTATGGGATCCAGTTTCTCCACATCGTCATCAGCATTTGGAATTTGTCATAATCACTATTTTTTATCTTATTCATTCCAATAGGCTCATCTGCAATAGTCTCAGATCAAGCCTCTTCTTCTACTGAAATTATTAATAGTGTTCCTTTCACCCTTAAAAGTTACCAGTTTCAATACAGTATGTGGTCACTGCACTAGAGGACATTATAGGAGCCGCCGCCTGCTTTGCCCATACTCACTACAGTTAAATCTCTTTGTGGTTTTAATTTGCATCTCCTTAATGGCTGATGATGTTGAACATATTCTCATGTGCTTACTTGTCATCTGTGTACCCTTTCCAGTGAACTAAGTCTTTTGCCCACTTTTTCAATTGGATTGTTTTTCAGTGTTGATTTTTGAAGAGTTGTTAAGATAAGATTTGGATATGTGATTTGCAAACATTTCTTCCAGCCTGTAACTTGTCGTTTTATTCTCTTAACAGGGTCTGTTGCAGAGAAAAAATTTTTAAATTTTGATGATGTCCAAGTTATCTTTTTTTCCGTTTTATTGGTGTCAAATCTAAGAACTCTTTGCCTAGTACTAAGTCTGCAAGATTCCTTTATTTTTTTAAAAAATTTTATAGATTTACATTATATATTTTAGTCTCTGATCTATTTGAAGTTAATTTTTGTATAAGGTATGAGGTTTAGGTAAAGATTCATGCAACTTTTAAAAATTTAGTAGAATCTCTTATTTAGAATAGGAGTGGGATTAAAGAAACAGAAAGTATGCAAATTTTGAAAAATATCTGGGTTTTATTTCTAATTTAGGGGCTATAATATTGGGAATCTCGGATTTTGGGAAATTCAAACTCAGTATGAGGAAAGAGGACAACCTCAGTACATTAGTGAGTGAGGTATTTACAGGGTAGGTGGGAATTCTCTAATGCTCCATAGAGAGGTCAGACAGCACATCCTAGTTGATCTTAGACAGTCCCAGATCACTATGGTTCCACTGAAATTATTGATGGTGCCACTTTCCCATTCCACTGTCAAAGGGTCCCAATTTCTTCAATACAGAATGTGGTCACCCAACTGGATCATATTATTTAAGTGGCCACATGCTTTACCTATGCCTACCTGCTTATTTCATGTTCCTATCCAAAAGGAAATACTACAGATCCTCCAATTTTACATAATTGTCTTTCTAAGAGACAAATTTGATGCTTTAGTTTCAGAAAAGCATAGCAATTTTCTGCTGGAAGAGGTCTTGGGGATGCTTTAGACTAGCTAGCATTTATCTAGCACTTACCACGTGTTAGGCACTGTTCCAAGAATTTTATGTGCCATGATCAATTCTCACTGAAACCCTGAAGGGAAGTTTTATCATTTTCATTTTACAGACAAGGCTACTGGGGAATATAGAGGTGAAGCAACACGCCAGGGTTTTGTGGATGGGAGTTATAAAGCCACGATTCGACCCAGGCAAACTGGCTCTGGAGACTGTGCTTAACCACTGATCCATCCACCTTTCTCTCCGTGTTGTCCTACAAATGGACGAAGAGAGCCCAGGAAGGTTAATAAATTTAAAGTGGTGAGAGGACACCCACCCCAAGTTTCCATATTATAACCTAGGTTAGCAGTGATATCTGGCAAGTAAAATAGACTATGGAATAATAAAACCCAAATATTTCCGTGTGGGCAGAAAACCTGGGGTCTAATAAAGGCTTGGGTTATAGCCCCAGCTACACATTATAAGACCTTGGGCAAATCACTTAATGGACTTCAACCTCCTCATTAAAGAGGGGTGATGAAAATGCCTAATTTACGTATCTAGAAAGGTGATGAATTTTGGTGTTGTCTAAGTTATGTGTCAGGAGATTATTAGAATAGTATGAAAGTAGTGTGCTGTCCTGGACTATGGCTGGCTGGCTGACTGTGTTCATGCTTTGGTTTGAAAAGTCACGGTTCGTTCCTTTGCGTGTTTTTGTCTACTCAGAAATGAAGGCAGAGAAGCTTCTTACGTGTTTCTCCTTCAGTCAGTAAAGACAAAGTGGCCTAACTACAAAAGTCAAAAGAACCTGAAACATCAGTTGACATTCAGGTCTCGACTTTATTTCTGAAGCAACTTTGCTCTTATCTTCCATCACATCCCTGAATGGAATAGACATTTATAGATCATCGGTGAGTCTCTAGTTTATAGCACATAACTGGAGGCTGCATAAGGAGACACTTAGTTCTGACACTATAGATGAAATTTCTGCAGAGTGTATGAGAGGCTGAATGAATGGGCTGGGTTCTATATATCGTTAAGCTCTGAATGATTTTTGCCAGAATGAGGTATATTTCCTTCTTTATAGACAGTGTCAGAGTGTTTCAAGTTATATAACTAGCTGTTCTGGAAGGGTTTGAAGAAAACAAGGGATTCAGTCAAAGATAAAAGAGATTTAAACACCCCTTCTAATCCAGCTCAAAATAGGATCAGAGAAGGGTGAATAATAGAAAGAAAAATGTAAAGATTGTATCTATTTTGATTATATCTGTATTGTGGAAAACACAAATTAAATTGTTGGTATGGAGAGGCATTGTTCTGGAGGGTTCTGGAGGGTTCCAAAGTCCCCAGGCTTGAATCTTGGTGTGAATCTTGATGCTACCCCACGCTGGCTACAGCCTGGGCCGGTTTCTTTTTCTCTGTGATTCAGTTTTCTCATCCTTAAGATGGGGATAATAATAGGACCTGCCTCACAGGTTAATTATAAGGATTACATGTCAATATAATAATAATAATACATGTTTAATATGGCAGCTGGCCCATAGTAAGCCCACAGTGTTTATTAATTTTTACTTGTATTATCTAAAAACATGTGCTTTTGGGTCAGCTTTTCGATAGAAGGGGATGTGTTAATATTTACCCATAACATCATATATTAATATAGCATCTTGGTTTTGATCAGGACTTCTCAAACTAGCTATAGTAAAGAAACAGTTTTTAAAGATTTTCATTTCTAATATGCCATCAACTGCTTATTTTGTGAAAGACTTAAATTTTTCAGCAATATGAAATTTCTATAAGTTTCTAAATGCTTCCTCTCACTTTATCTTCTTCTCCCATCAGTGATCAGCAGTACCTGCCATGCACTGGTCCATCGGTCACATTTTGAGGAGCACTGGCTTCCACCGCGCCCTCTGGCCTTCTCTGTCTGTCCTGGACCCCTGTTGTTCAGCATCCCTTTCCCTTTGGGAACTGTGCCTCCTCCATCCCATATGCCTCCGGTCGATTCCAAAGCAGAGTCCCCAGCTCATCCTGAAAATAGGCTGTATCCATCATTCATCATTGTCCTGGCAGGAGACAGATGGCACCCTCAAACTGGGTAATATGAGGACAATTTAATAATCGGAGTATTTATACATTTTGGGGGCAGGGTTCAAGAAACAAATAAGAGATAATGCAGTACTTTGGGGCTAGGAAAAGTGGGGCACTATTGCTACTTCCGACCCTAAAATACAAGGGGAGGAAAGGGTTACCAGGCCCTGGAGAAACAGCCAATGGAGGGGCTGAGTAGCTGAAGCATTTAGAAGAGGGGTGATTCAGGGAAACCCTCAGAAGGTAAATATTAATACCGGAAGAGAATAAATACTATAACTTCACTCTTTTCCTCTTTTTTAGTTTCACATAAGTGCCTCCCATTGTCCAAACCCTGCTGGAAGCTAAGAGAAGGGAGCCCTGGATGCTTCTAGGCAGATTGGCCTCCTGGCACACAGCAGAGACAGGTGGAGAGTGGATCATGGAATGGCCAACAATTCTAGTTTGCCTGAGTCTGAGGAATTTCCCAGGACGGGGAGCTGTCAGTGCTAAAATTGGGCCAAACTGGAATGGTTGGTCACCCTAGACCTGGAGGAGCAACGAGAGGATGGCATAGGATCCAAGTCTGACCCATCTGAATACATCCATCTTATTTTAGCCACAATAGTGTCCATTTTGTCTCTTCATCTCCCCAAGCAATGTAGGTACATTTCTATTCCAATTGCGTCTAATAGTTCCCGCTACTGAGTAGAGGAGGGGGAGTTAATGAGTGTGAGGCCATCAAGGTCTCTGTGAAATCACCTAGCGTTCTGGGCCGGGTCTGGTTCATTAGGGACCTGTAGTGGTCGGTATAATCTCATTCATACTAACCAGTTGTTCTCAATTTTGGCTACCTGCTGTAATCACGTGGGGAGCTTCAAACTTACCATTGCATGGATTTTGCTCCCTGATAATCTGATTTAATACATCTGGGATGTGCCGGAGATAACTCCAATGTGCAGCCAAGAGGGAGAAATAGGATGTCCTCCAATGAGGAGGCTAGGGGACTTTCTTGGGAGAGGTGCTTTGATTTACCACCAGGCATGCTTCATGCAGGCTGATTAACTCCATGTCCCATGAGCTGGAACCAGGGCTTCATGTGAGTGTCCTAACTTGGCAGGAACTAAGACACTGAATAGCTTAAGGTCTCCCAGTGACCCCATCTGGGGAGGATTATGGGAGTTGGGGCACTTCCAACAGTCTCCTACACTAAAGTTTTGATTTAGGAGCATAAGGCTGGACCTTATAGCGGGAGTCTCCATCATGTCTCTGCTGTTTGAGGAAAATCTTGCTACTCAAGTCCTGACATAATTCCTACCGCACAGAGCACTGGGATAAGAGTCTACAGAGTGCATTATTCTTAGGTGCTATGAGCTGGCCCTCCAGGGAGCATCCTGGGAGACCATGGCACATCATCGGTAAGTAAACATACCCTGCAGCACAGGATGGGGCTAGGATTCTGCATGCAGGAGAGGCATGCACAGTGCAAAATTTAAGGAGGCAGTCGCTCTGCCCTGAGATTGAGTGTCTCCTTGCCTCACCCCCCTCTCCCTCCTGTGATGCAGCCCGCAAGCCATCTAGAATTGCACGTTTGACAAGCAGCCCACAGTGTAGTCTGGAGCTTCTGTCTTTCTAATTTTGGACTGATTGGGTAGGGAGGACAGGGGGAAGAGTTCACATTGGACATCACTATTTGTTTTCCTTTCTGCACTCCACATTGACACAGATGGCAGCCACGTCCAAATGGCAGACCCTTCGCTACTCCTTGTGCGGTGTTTCAGTTGCCCCGAAGGATCTCCTTACACATCTTTGCAGTAACCCCTTGGTTGGGTCCCTGACGGTGAATTTTTGTGAGTGTCATATCCTCTGTTTTAAGACAGACCAGCCCCAATATCCCTTTCTAACTGGAAGATGAGCTGGACCTTTATTTCAGCGGCTCTAGAAAGTGATTGTCTATTTCTTTGTGATGCCTTGCGGATTTTCAGTCAGCTGCAAACATACTCTCCACATTTGGGAAAACTCTCACATGATGTGGTTATAAACAGAAATTTCATTTTATTATATAGATTGACTTTTCTGCACTTAATAACTGATTCTATAGCAAATTGCCTTCATTTTCAAGAATGAATTTGAGTTTAATTATGAGTCAGTTCATATATTTATACTTCTTTCTCTTAAATTAGAATTCAATATTATTTCTTATAAAAATGGGAAGTTACTTTTAGTTCTTTAGTCATGGAAGATTCTCAGTATTTGAGTTCTAAAGTGTCTTTCAAGCAAAGAGTGCTTTAGAGGAAGGCTATGGCTTTTATTGGTGTTATGGGGTGCCTAGCACTTTGCAATACTTAATACAAATGAAACTATAATAGCCACTTTGTCCTCATCATGCAATAAAGGCACAGCTTATCACTGAACACATCACCCAGTTAATGCTTCATAATTCTAGTCTCAGTATCTAACAGCCATGAGCCAGAATATTCTCTGACCTGACCCTTTTTGTTTATATAAAGTGATATAAACTGATGAATACATACAGAAGTCCCTTTTGGTAGATGGCTATTGGCTATTGTCTGTCACCACGGGACAAAGAAAACAGGCTTTTGCTTGGAGCCAGAGAGAACGGGTGAGCATAAGAATTTGGGATGTGATGGTGTGAATGGAGATTATGGGATCTTTTCCCTGGAAGCCCCTTGGCACCGGATGGGCCCATCTGCTCAGGTCTAGATGACCTCTGGATAGCCCCACCCCTGGATGTTCTTCACTCCTTTCTAAAGGAAACAGGGACACAGATGCATTGCCTGAGGTCACGGAGTGAAACAGCTTCTGCTTGGAGATTCTGATTCCTATGCCTGGGCTCAGTCCTCAGGGGGTCTGGGTAACCAGCAAAACTGTGCTTTACTGATTTTTTTTAAACATTCAAAAAAAAAAAAAACCTTTGGAAATCACTGTCCCATCACCAACACTATTGATTTTTCACTATTGATAGATTTTTAAAAAAGACATTTGCATGTAAATCGAGCAGGCAGGCAGACCATGATTTGCATTTATATTAACAGGGCCTCATTGCTATTAATTATTTATTGTTTTTAGTTATCCTTAAAGGTGGGTTCTCTAGTCTCTATTTTGCAGCTGGAGCAGGTTTCTAAAGACAGTGTATTGCCAAATCCAAGCAGGGTTGGGCTTTTGTAACTCACCCAAGCACGCGAACAGGGCCTTCTTTACACAGGGTAGGTAATCATTTGCTTATTGAATGAATTTCTACATAGATTTTCTTTTGTTAAAATACTCACCAGCATTTTGAGATTTTATTCAGTGTTGTTATGGAAACCCTTTGGTTCATTTGTTGCTGGCATGTTTGGTTAACTTTTGCTGCAGAAATTTTCAAACATTCACAAAAGCAGAGAGAACAGTATAAAGAGAACAGGCACCCACGTTCACCTTCAACAGTAAGCTGCATTTTGCCAATTTCATTTCATCTACCACCAACCACCTGTTTTCTTTTTGATTTTTCCTTGTTGGAATATTTTAAAGCAAATCCTAGATACCATGGACATTTCACTTATAAATGCTTCAGAGAATAGATAAGGACTTAAAAGAAAAAAAAACAGAATCATAACACTATTGTCACCCCTGGTGAAATTAATGCAGTTATTTAATGTCATCTAATCCCAATCCATGATTGGAAAATGCCTAATTTTATTTCGCTTCTGGAATCAGGATCCAATATGTGTGGCTGTTGTATTTCAAGCCCTTCAATTTGGTAAGAATTACCGAGTATCAATTACGGGCCTGGAGTAGGGGCAACATGGAGCAATGTGTTATAATCTAGTCCCTGACCTGGATGTGTTCACAGTCTTGCAGAGAAGACAGACACGATAATAAATTACGCTAATGTGTACGGCGCGGGGAAGGCTATAACCAAGTCCTGCGTCACGTGCAGTTGGCACGCAGGTGGAAGGGCCTAGCGGAAGCTGCAGCGGTGGCAGCAGGACATTTCAAGTTCCAGTAGCTAACATTTATGAGCAACTGCTGCCTTCCAGGGACAGTTTCAAGTGTGTCTTAACACGTTAGGCCCCCTCAACAATTTCACAAGGTAGATGTTATTACTATTCCTATTCTAGAGACTGAGGCACGAATTAGCTAAATAATTTACTTACTGAAAGGCGAGTAGGAGTTTGACAGCTAGCAAACTGGAGCAGGATACTTGGGCAGAGGAAACCCAGTAAGGAGAAAACATGATGTGCAAGTTCCCAGTGGCCGGCTCGTGTCTGAGCCAGAGATAGGGGTCCGGAGAGGGGCTGATGGGAGAGTGGGAATGCTTTATAAAGCAGGCAAAAGAATCTGGGCCCTTCTCTTTAGGAAATGGGATCTCACTGAAAGTTTTTAAAAAGACAGTGATAAAATCGCATTTGTATTTTGGAAAGAAAAATCTGCTGGCACCGTGAAGAATAAAGCAGGGGAAGGATTGCCTGAGAAATCTCTGAGAAACAGCCTAGCACTGGGAAAGCCAGGAAAGAAATAAGACCTATTCCACACTGATTTTCTTTTCCCCAAAGGTTCTTAGGATATTCTTTTATTACTATAAAAAGCAATACACACTCATTGTAGAAAATTTGGCAAAGACACAAAGAAGAAATAGAAGTTCTTGTACTCCCAGAAGAGGTATTTTCTAAGATTTTGGTATCTCTCCTTCCAGTTTTATATACACAAAAACATACATACACACACATTTCCTTTTTCTAAAGTTTGGATCCTAACTATACATTGTTTTGAATCCTGCCTCTTTCACTTAATATAATGCTTTAATATATTCAATGTCATTAGATATTCAAAAACCTCACTTTGAATGAACATATTATTATATCAAATGGTGATATCATCACCTATTAATTATTCTTTTATTTTTGGATATCCAGGTTATTTACAGGTTCCTTTTTTCTTTGAATTTTGGAGGGTAACCTTTTCTTATATTTATACCAAACTTCTATACCCATGTCAGAATTAGAGTCCTCGAGCCCCAATTGTTTTGACTAAAGTAATTACTGTTGTTTTCTCCTGAAACCATCCTCTCACACCCAAATGTAACAGCCAGAAGCCACAAAGAGAGAAGACATTGAACTTCAAGAAGTTGTTGTGTGGTCCGGACTTGCAGCTCCAAACCACACCCACCTCGGTGTATTCTGGATAATAGTTCATCAGGCATATGGGTTGACTTGGTTTTTATCTGGGTTTGGAAGTCATGCTCGTGTGGCTACTGCTGCCATCAGGAAAGTTATCTTTTCCTGGATACTCTTCACTTAACACAACAGCTAACTTTTAAACCTATTAATAGCCACTTCCGTAAAAAAGGGGAGTGAGAATGAAAATCTCTGATTTTGAAAACCTACAAAGAAGGGACAGGTTTTTCACCTGATGAAAGTAGATATTATTTTGTGGGAAACATTCTAAATACTTCTATGTTCACTTGCGTGCCATCAAGGACCTCGTTACAGTATGTTGATCAATTGTCCCCATTTTTCTCTGTACCTCTAAATTGATCATTTGAATTTTTTCAAAGAATGCCATGGTTAGGTTACTTGGGGATCTGGGTATATAATGCAGTCTGTCTAGTGTTTATGTGTAATCTTATCAGACCATATCTAATGGAACGATAGGAATTAGAGGTAATGGATCAAATCAATTATTTACCCTCTTCCAAAGTAATATCATAAAACAGCAGCACAGTGTGAAAATAAAGGGAATTTAGTTGGTGGTGCTTCTGACGAAAAGGGGAGAAGAAAAATGAACATGACAAAAACAACTGAGAGACAGGTGTGTTATCAAGGAAAGGTTTTTTCAGTAGTTCATTTTGATGTGCCAAAATTTTGCTGTTTATGTTCAACGGATTTAGACTACTGTTAAAGTCTGTGGTTTATTAATTTGTCTACTTCAAGAAACAGCCATCGTGTATTACTTGGAGGCTGGTGGCACCTGAGCAAGGTGTGTGCACCATGATCGTGAGCTTTCAGGCAGACCCCTGGGAGACAAAAGCCAGGCAGCTTTGCTGAAGGGAGAGCCCTGTGATCCTTGGCAACTTGTCTCTACAGAGGCAGCCACATGTCTCTGTCAAGGATGTTCAGACAAAGCCATATTTCCTTACTTTCCATAAGAGAGTTCAGAGAACTTTTCTTGTAGGGAAAAACAAGATTAGGGTGGGAACAGTTATCTGACTCTGAGGACTCCAAGCTCTGATCTAAATCCAAGTCTAGATTTTGTTTGTTTGTTTGAGACCAGATCTTGCTCTGTCGCCCAGGCTGGAGTACGGTGGTGGCAAGATCCATAGCTCACTGTAACCTTGAACTCTTGGGCTCAAGTGATCCTCCTGCCTCAGCCTCCCAAGTAGCTGGGACTATAGGTGTGCACCACCATGAAGGCTAATTTTTATTTTTATTTTTGTAGAGATGGGGTCTTGCTTCATTAGCCAGGCAGGTCTCAAACTCCTGGCCTCAAGCAATCCTCCCACCTTGGCCTCCCAGCATGAGCTGGGATTACAGGCACATGGCCCTGTTTAATGAGGCATTATTCTCAGGTGCCTACCTTGGAATTTTTTCTCAGACATCTCTACAGGAATGGATGATGGACACATAGTAGGCATTTATGAATTTTCTGTTTCTACTAAAAAGTAGAAATACAACATGTTAAGAAATGTATATGAAAGGTAAGAAAAGTGTAACATTGGAAAAAACAAAGCAGATCCTTGCAAGGCTGCCATTTGGCAGGATGTTGATGTACATTCATCTGGTGAAGGGGAGCTATTGTGATCACAATGTACCCTTCCTTTCCTTTCTGTTGAATTTCTCAGGAAAGAAATTTAAGAAGAACAAGGGCAGAGATCCAGGCAGTGGGATGGGCCATAGGGGTGAGGTGGGGGAAAGAGGAGGGAAACAACTGGTTTATGTAATGTCTTTTCGTTTAATCTCTTGTTTTCCTACAATAAGTTTTGTTTATATTTGTGTATGTAAGGGTCAGGTCATATCTCACAGCTCCCGGCAGAATTTGATCAGCCAATCTTGCCTTTAACTCCAGTTTTGGGGAATAATACTGGAATTCCCATTTGTTGATTTTTTAAAATCACAGTTCTTTATTTATGCATATTATGAGAACTTTGAAAAATACAGACAAATAGGAAAAAAGAAAAGAATTCCATTGACCAAAGAAAGTCTTTGTTAATGTTTGTGTCTCTCCTTTCAGCCTTTGTTGTTTTCCACATGCATGTAGAATGTAGTAGTCAAGACTATCATATCTTTGGAATCAGGTGGATCTCAACTCAAGAACCTATTTTCCTATCTATCAGCTGTGTGAACCTGGGTAAGTACCTATTTTACTGAGTCTCTTTTCTTTTACATGAAACAAAGGTAAAAATGCTAATATGGTATGGTGGCTGGAAGAATTAAATGAGCTTATGTGTGAAAGTTATGTTATGTTATAACTAATATTAATAGGGTAGCTAATGTTAACACTGTTAGAGGTGTGATTATATATAGGATACCTGCCATTTCTTGATTTTTCCATTTGACACTATAACCTATTTTCTAAATTATTATAAACTTTATAAATCATTTTTGCCAAGTGCATAATATTTCATTGCACATTTTATTAAATTTTTATATTTTACCATATTTAGTTTTCTTTGAACCCTATCCTATTTTAAAAATTCATTTTAGAAAATATTAATAAGTAACAGCAGTAGAGATAAAAGGGAAAATTATATAAAAAGAGAGAAAAGAAGAAAAACGAGTCTAATCTATTACCATGCACAGTCTAAAACATGCCAAAGTTTTTTGAGTTTAATAAATTCCTTTTACTCCTTGAATTTTTATCCATGGGCAATTATTGCAAATTGACAGAACGGCAAGCTGGTTGTGAAGACTTCGTCACATGGCTCTTGCCAGCAATCAATACAAAAGCAAATATTCACTCTCAGAGCAGTTTAGTTGGAAGCAGTCAAAACTAATACATCAAATCACTAGGAAGTAATTAAATGGAAAACAGCACTGTAGAAGGGTCAGTGATTATTAGATTATATAGAATATAGATTAATAAAGATTGGAGTGATTAAAGGTTCTGTGGACACAGGATCTAAGCAGAACTTTTAAAAGATACATAGAATCAGGATTCTTAAGAGGAGCAGGGGGGCTTTCCTGCTATGGGCAAGAGAGGCAGAGAGTGGAAACATTATGAGAAAAGGAAGCGGGACACGATTAGTCTGTGTGTGTGTTACGATCAAGTTTGGCCTCATTAAAGTGCAAAGTACTTGCAGAGCAGAGGGAGCCCTCATATATACATATATATATATATATATATGGGCTCTTTGGAAACTATCCAGCCATGTAATATGAAAAATAGAGACGTTTATGAAGAACATACAAGAAACATGGTACATAGCACACTGACGCCTCAGTCCCCTTCAAAGCAGGCACCTTGGCACCTCACACAGCTCTCCCAGCGTCAGTTACCCTAACCCGTACGTGTTCAGCGCTCTCACGTGTTCTGCTTGCTGCAGGCTTTCCCGAACGTGGATCACTCTGGAGAGATTCTCAACCATCTTTGAAGAGTTCATGCCACACTTTTATTTGTGTTACACTCATTGCATCATCCCTGAAAGCCTTCTGAGTCATCGGAAGTTTCTGAGGAAAAGTGTTCAACACAAAATTTGATGCAGCTTTGTTGGTCTACTCGCTGGGTCCTTTTGAATGTGGCGGCCGCACAGCACGCATGCTCACTCACTGGTGCGGGCGCCCGGCGGACTAGCATGGCGGAGGCGGCACTGTTCGCGCATGCGCATTCCGGTCCGCTCGCCTCGGCTGCCGGGCTACATCGATGTCGCGCATATGGTTCTTGTTATATTAACAATGGCTGAGTACTTTCCTGACAGACCTACTGTGTGTGTGTGTGTGTGTGTAGGGCCAGAGACCCACCTTCCACACCCCTGCCCCACACGGCTCGCTTCTGAGTCCCACCTCATACAGATGCATTTCGTTTGGAGAACCTGTGTCGCAAGGAAGAACCTAGGCCCTTAGCCATAAAGGAGTCAGGGATTGCAGAGTTTCTGGACTAATTGTATAATTACCAGGCTGTAGGAAGGTAGTTCAAAAATGTTTTGCACCTGCTAAAGTAACGAATGTCTGCTACCAGGTTTAGGAGTGTTTTAGTTAATGATAAACGTTTTTGTCGTTGTTGTTTTTTTTTTTTTCCACTTTCTTACATGAGAGAATCCAATAATTTCACCTCTTGAGTTTACAGTGGAGAAAAAAGGTTCTTACTACCTTTCTGATTTCTATGAAATGTCTGGGCTCTTGACAGTATGACAACCAAGGCAATACAACTTTGTTAAAGGACCCCAAATAGAGGAGCTTGTGCTACTGTAATAGATATTTAGTGAATACCTACATACGTACAAAAACCTATGGGAGTGATTGAGATTCTGTTAAGCTTCCCCAATTTCATACTCTTTTCATGTCCCTGTTGCCAGTCTGCATATCTGCATATCTGCCAGTTCCATATCTGCATTAGCAAACAACCCCCAAATCTCAGTGACTTTCATTTGTACAGGTTGGTTTCTTACTCCTCATCATGGGACCTAGGCTGAAGGGTGGCCCCTTTGGGACATTGCTGGTATGAGGCCAAGCACAAAGAGTTGTGGAGGAACCACGTAATGGCTGTTTAAGCTTCTGCTCAGAGCCGGTCTGCATCACTTCTGCTCACATGCTGTTGGTAAGCACAGGCATACTGCCAAGCCTGATGTCAACGCTGTAGGGATATGTAATCCCCTCTCAGGAAGTGGTAGTAAACAATTGGGAATAATACAATTTGCCACACTCGAGCTCAGCTCTGGAGAGACTGTAGCTCTTTCTTCAAAGCTAACTCCCCGAATTAAACATGAATATATTTTGTGTGGTCAGGCGAGTACTGTGATACTCTGTATCCCCTTTCCCAGTCCAAATGTTATGCTTTTATAATATAGCTAAGATTGGATGAGGTTTTCTGTTTTTGTTTTTAGCAGCTATACTGCACTGTTACTAGACATCATGCTTGCAGCCATCTGAATGCTGCCTCTCTTCTGTCTTTGGTGTTAGGCCCAATTTAGACCATGTGTCAGGTGTAACCTAGTGGTTTCACACCAAGAACCTTTATAGAGAGGAGACATCTCCCTGCTTGTGTGATTTCCTCAAAAAATTCTTTTCTTAAAAAATTTTAGTTTTAATTGACAAATAATGATTATATATATTTTTGGGGTACAATGTGACATTTTGATATATGGTTACATTGTGTGATGATTAAATCAAGATAAATAACATATCCATCACCTCACGTACTTCCGTAGTGAGAACATTTAAAATCCGTTTCAACAATTTTGAAATATACAATGCATTATTATTAACTATAGTCACCATACTTCAAAGAAATTCTTTAGGTTCCTTCTACCCCATCTGTTACGGACTGAATTGTGTCCCGTCCAACTTTGTATGTTGAAGTCCTAACTCCCCATGTGACTGTATTTGGAGAAAGGGCCTTTAAAGAAGTAATCAAGGTTCAATGAAATCGTAAAGGCGGGGCTCCAATCCGATAAGACTGACATCCTTATAAAAAGATGAAGAGACTCCAGGGATGTGAGTGTACACAGAAAAGGCCATGTAAGGATGTGGTGAGAAGGTGCCCCCATAAGGCAGGAGGAGAGGCCTCACCGGAAACTGACCCACGTGGTACCTTGATCTTGGACTTCCAGCCTCTAGAACTATAGGAAATAAATTTCTATTGTTTAAGTCATCTGGTCTGCGGCATTTTATTATGGTAGCCTGAGTAGAGAAATACACCATCCTACCCACTTGACATGCACACATACACGTTCATACAAATGCATACTCATGCACACCATAGTGAGAAAGAGAGCACTCATATAGATTACATTGTTTCTTTGCCAAAACTATGATTCTATGAGATGTTCTTTGTAAAATGTACCATTTAAAGAAATATAGGTCAGGCGCAGTGGCTCACGCCTATAATCCTAGCACTTTGGGAGGCTGAGGTGGGAGGATCCCTTGAGGCCAGGAGTTTGAGACCAGACTGAGAAATAGTGAGTCTCCCCTCTCTATAAAAAATAGAAAAATTAGCTGGGTGTGGTGGTGCTCACCTGTAGTCCCAGCTACTAGGGAGGCTGAGGCAGCAGGATCACTTGAGTCCAGGAGTTTGAGGTTACAGTGAGCTATGGTGAGGCCACTGCTATCTAGCCCAGGTGACAGAGTGAGCCCATGTCTCCTAAATAAATAAATAAATACAAATAAAAATATTAGAAGAATGATTCTTAATTTATAGGTATTAGGCATAACATAAGCACTTAAAATAACTGTGACTAATGGCTACAGCTAAAAGGTGGGGGAGGAAACTTCAGAGGGAAGAGCTAAAATGAACTTGAAGGAAACATGGATCTTACTTTACAGGACAGAGAGCTAAGATGAGTCTTTCCAGGCCCTCACCTGCTTCCCATGCCCAAGGCGAAGATTTCCTCTCTTGAGTGTCCTGTTCAGATCTCTGCTTCCTCATACCGCTGCCCTCTGTGCCCCCGACTTCTGAGCCACTCTAGTTCACATCGTGTCTGAAAAACTTGTCACAGCACTTGAGAAGGGCCAGGTGTCCATCTTGTACAGCTGTGTGGAAATTCCTGGAATTCCCTGGGTATTCTTGAAGGACTCCCAAGGGATTACAAAACATACTTAGTCCAGGGACTCCATCCAAAACCATGAAAGCTTATTGCTTTCTACATATGCATCAATGATTCACACTTTATGATTCAATAAAATTACATTCTTTTTTAGTGTTGTCTACTTTCATTAGAACTTCTAGATATTAAATCATAAAGCATTCTGGGCTTAAGAAGGGTGCAATTTCTTGTTTGGACATCAGCTCCTAGCTCTGTTTGCAAGCCTGCCTACCATTGTTTTGTCAAATTATATAAATGGAAAGGCTTAAGTCATCTCAACACCTCAAGCCACATTGTATATCGAATCAAGTCAAATCAAATTAAATAAAATCTTTAAGCCCCTTACCACTTGTAGACTACTTTCATAGGTATGGTTTGGGAAGCAGAGGCATGTAAATTATAGTCATTTGGCTTCGAGGAATTGATGGTCTAGCCTTAAACTGAGGACTTGCATCTTTCTAAGCTCAGGAAAATGAAAGATCAAAATAAGTCATTTCAAAAAGAAAAGAAACTGATCATCTGTAGTCATGAGGGGAAGATGGCAGTGGTGATGGATACAGTGACAAGGTAATTATAGGATGGAATAAATGAGAGCCCAGGCTGCAGAGCTGATGTTTGGATCACATCCTGTTTCCCAAGTGCACGAGGTTCTCAGACTCTGTCGGCCTCAGTTTTTCTGCTGCAGTATGGAAAAGTAAGCCAACCTACCATGGTGCTGTGGGAGCAATTGTGGAGCGCTGCAGTCGACGCCATCAGAAGATGGCGCTGAGCACCAAACAACTTTGAAGTAAACATCAGTTGAGCGCATGCGCCAGCAGAGAAACGCCTTTCCTGGGGAGGACCCTAGGGGCGTGTCCAATCACAGTTTGCCACCTAGCCTTCACCAGTATATAAGCCTGTGCTTGTTTTGCTTCGGGGTCTTCGCCGTTTGCCCCATTAAAAACACTGTTGGAAGAACTCCGAGTGTTGCGTCCTTCCTGCTGGTCAGGGCGGCGCGACATTTTTTAGCCAGAGTTTGGGTTCTTGCTGTGTTTTGGATAAGTAAGGCGGGTAGCTCACCGATGAAGGTTTCTGCGTTTTGTGTCAGAAACTATCAGAGTTGGGTTTGTCAAGAAAATTGGTGATGGTCTATTCCTCCCGCGTTGCTGTTTGACGGTCCGCGTTGTTCCCGGTGAATCCCGTCAGTAGTCACCACGGGAGTCACAGAATGGCGGCTGTGTGGGTGGCGGTCATAAACAGCCCTGGAAACCTTGTTCCCACAGCGGTGTCCAGTCTG
>CAUYSK010007555.1:0-12180 GCA_963575035.1 Avahi laniger | reverse complement strand
ATCAGCCTAGCTCACAGCAACCTCAAACTGCTGGGCTCAAGGGATCCTCCTGCCTCAGCCTCCCGAGTAGCTGGGACTACAGGCATGCGCCACCATGCCCAGCTAATTTTTTCTATATATTTTTAGTTGTCCAATTAATTTTTTTCTAATTTTAGTAGAGACAGGGTCTCACTCTTGCTCAGGCTGGTTTCGAACTCCTGAGCTCAACAATCCACCCGCCTCGGCCTCCCAGAGAGCTAGGATTACAGGCGTGAGCCACTGTGCCCGGCCTCATCTGCAAAATTTAACTCTTTCATTTTACAATATGAACCTGATTACTGTACTTGGGTAGTCACTTGTGCCTCTGTGACCAGAAATTAACTCATCTGTAGAGTATTTTGATCAAATTATCTCTGAAATAATCTTTGGTTTGGTTCAAAACCAAAATGATAGTCTTCATTTCCCCTTAAATCTCTATGGTTTTGCACAGAATCATAGATTTTATATTTCTGGTGTCTTATCTTTGCTTTGAAATCTAATTGAATAAGTCATCAGCACTGGTTGGCTCGTGATGCATTTGAGGCCACTTTTCCTTCTACCAAACGAAAAGGAAGTAAAATGGCATTATTGGTGGCTGCAGTGAGTTCACCTGAAAAACACTGTGCCTAAACTTTCTATTTTATATCTACTTCAATAAAGCAGGGGCTCCATTCTGCTGAAAAGAATTTTGTACTTATTTGTGAAGACACTCGTGCTCACTTAATTTTTTTCTCTCCTTCTTGTTTATACTATCATAGATGATAAGTCCATAGAAACTGCACTTTTATGCATTGGCAGTGTTTTAGTGATTATTTTTTTTATTTCTGCATATTATGGGGGTACAAATGTTTAGGTTACATATATTGCCCTTGCCCCACCTGAGACAGAGCTTCAAGCACGTCCATCCCCCAGACGGTGCGTATCGCACCCATTAGGTATGCATATACCCATCCCTTCCTGCCTCCTCCCATCTGCCTGACACCCGATGAATGTTACTATATGTGCACTTAAGTGTTGATCAGTTAAAACCAATTTGATGGTGAGTACATGTGGTGCTTGTTTTTCCATTGTAGCAATTATTAAAGGAAGCTATTTGGAAACGTAGTCAAATTGAAGAATTCCTTCAATAGGAATAGTTTCGATCATTATCAATGGAAAAAAATTTATGAAGCACATTTTCTGTTATACATCAATATATTCCTGTTTGTTTTATTGGAAAATAGTTTCAGAGTATTATGGAATTCATAGTCAAGGTCCCAATCTTTCTCTATAAGAAAAGGTAGCGCTAAATATAAGGAAAGAAATATTATGATTGTTTTTTTGTCAGTTACATGTATTTCATGGAAATTTGATCTCTGAGAATTGATAAGCAAAGTATTTTAAAGGGATTTCTAGTGATATATTTTTCATGATACTCAAATTCATAGAAGAGTAAAATGAACATTTTCACAAATAGCAAGACCATGTCAAAAGCTTGTTAACCAAACACCCTGTTTCCACTCCCATCAAATCACCCAGTATTGGAGTAGTATTTTTAAAAAGCAAATCAGATTATGCACTAGTGCTCTGGAGAAACAAAATTTTAGGAAGAAATTGTTCCATCTTCAAGGAGGTTTACAATTTACTGATATCCTTGGGAATAACTTTATACATAGGGTCATCTTCATGGGTAGTAACCTGTGTAGTTACACGGAGCTCCTGGTGAATAGATGTTTGAGCTCAGATTTGGTTTCAATAGCACTTATATATTGTTTCGGTTTATTTTCTTTGAAACAGATTTACTAATTTGTATTTTTATTTGTTTTAAAATTTATTGTCATAAAGAGAGTCATAGTATGCTTTTTCAATTCTTATCTATAGTTATTTTCCCTTTTTTAGACCCAATATAATGGATTTGAGAATTTCCTTTGTTTGTATCAATCCCATTGTGAATAAAAAAATTTATTGGTCTTTTAAAAAATTTAGCTTTTGGCTTTTTTGTGCACCTCCTTATTTCTTTATTTGCTATATTATGAACTCCTACTCTTGTCCTTGCAATTTTCTTCCTTTTATGTCTACACACCTAGGCTATATGGTATAGCCAGCCTACTGTCCCTAGACTTCAAACCTGTGCAGCGTGTTACTGTACTGAATACTATAGGCAATTTTAACACAATGGTAAGTATTTGTGTATCTAAAGATAGAAAACGTACAATAAAAATATGATATAAAAAATAAAAAATGGTACATCTGTATACGGCAATTATCCTGCATGGAGCTTGCTGGACTGGAAATTGCTCTGGGTGAGTCAGTGGGTGAGTGGTGGGTAGATGTGAAGGCCTAGGACATTACTATACACTACTGTAGACTTTATAAATATTGTACATTTAGGCTACATTAAATTTGTTTTCTAAATTTTCTTTCTTCAGTAATAAATTAACCTTACCTTACTGTAACATTTTTTACTTTATAAACTTTTAAATATTTTTAAACTTTTTGAGTCTTTTATAATTACTCAGCTTAAAACATACATTGTATGACTATATAAAAATATTTTCTTTGTTTTTATCCTTGTATAAGTTTTTTCTATTTGTAAATTTTTTAGGTTTTTTTTAACTTCTTAAAATTTGGTGTTAAAAACTAAGACACACCAGCCTGAGCAAGAGCGAGACCCCGTCTCTACCAAAAATAAAAAGAAATTAATTGGACAACTAAAGCTATATAGAAAAAAATTAGCCGGGCATGGTGGCACATGTCTCTGTAGTCCCAGCTACTTGGGAGGCTGAAACAGGAGGATCACTTGAGCCCAGGAGTTTGAGGTTGCTGTGAGCTATGCTGATGCCACGGCATTCTAGCCTGGGCAAAAGAGTGAGACTCTGTCTCAAAAAAAAAAACAAAACTAAGACACACAAAGGAAGGAAGAAAGAAAGAGAGGACCACAAAACAACCAGAAATCAAATAACAACACAGCGGTAGTAAAGTCCTTACCTATCAACATTGAATGTAAATGGACTAACCTCTCCAATCAAAAGACATAGAGTGACTGAATGCATAGAAACCCAAGACCCAACTGTAAGTTGCTTATAAGAAATATACTTCACCTATAAAGAAATTGTAGTACATATATACAGTGGAATATTATTCAGCATAACAAAGAATAAAATTCTGCCACTTGCAACAGCATGGATGGAACTAAACTATAGTTTAGACATCTGCTTTCAGTAGAATGGTGTTTCTTGTACCAGACTAATTTTTCCTCTAAGAACAAATAAAAGTTGGATAAAATATAAAAACATTAGTTTGAGGCATCAAAAAGCAAGCAAGACAGGCATACCTTGAGAGGTCAATATCTTGAAGATAAAGGAGGATTATTGGTGAACCCTACATTTGCCATTACACTGTTCCCTTGAGGCAGTGGCCAATATATGTGATAGGCGTAGCAGTGATACATACAGAGGCCATGTAGATTTTATGGCAGTCTCACTGAAATGGAGAGAGAAAAAAATGACATTTAGAGCTACCAAGGCAGCCACGATTTGAGAGGCTGTGATCCCAGAAGAAAGGGTACCAAAAAGAAGTGGTGCCCAACATTCTTCATGTAATTCCCCCTTGGTGAAGTTACTTATTTCTAAACCCCAGAAGCTTAGGTCAAGTGGTTAAGAAACCAAGAAGGACATTGCTGTTAAGAAGCTAAAGAGCAAGGCAGAGATGTCAGCAGTCCATTGAGCTGGAAAGACAAAATGGACTCCAGTGTTCACCAAAGAGTAGGGTCCCTGGTCATTACTCCAGGCTTTCTACAGACTCCACTGTTAACTATACCTAAGGATAAAAAACAAACTAGAAATAGACCAGCCTCCTAAAAGCCTGAAGCACAGCCTCAAATAAACTCAATCAAAGGTTACATCCTACACTCTAGGTGAGCCACCTATACTCTATGTATATACCAGGAAAGAAAACCAAATCCTCTCTGGAGGGGAAAAACATAACTTAAAGACTCTAAAATTTATTTAATTTACAATATACTGCACTTATTAAACAATTACTACTTATGCCAGAAAACAAATGACCAAAGAGCAAGAGACAAAGCAGACAATATTAATAGACTCAAAGATAATCTGGATATTAGATCATCAAATATGAACTTAAAAATAACTATAATTAATGTGTTTAAGAACATAGATCAAGAGAATGCAATGGAAGTTCTAGTACTTAAAATGCAATACCTGAAATTAATTGACATATCAGATACAGCCAAAGAGAGAATTAGTAAACTGGAAGATATCTTAGCAGAAAATATTCAGAGAGAAGCCCAGAGAATAGAAAGAATGAGGAAAACCCAAATGAGAAAAGAGACATAGAGAACATAGTGGAAGGTCTAATGTACGTGTAATTTCAAGTCTCAGAGGCCAAGAAAGAGGTAAAGGGAAACAGAAACAATGTTTGAAGAGAAACCATATAAAAAACTTCTAAAAATAATAAAATATATTAAGCCAAAAATTCAAGAAGCAGTATTGCATAAAGTAAAATGACTACAAAGAAAATCATACCTAGGCACTTTACACTAAAACTGTTGAAAAACAAAGGCAAAACAAAAGTCTCACAAACATTCAGAGGAGGGAAACAAGACACATTATGAAAAAGACACAAAGAGACTCAGAGTTGACTTCGCAAGAGAAATAATGGAAACCAGAAGAAAATGGAATGATACCTTAATAGTACTGAACCTAAATAAATGTCAACCTAGAAGTATTACCCAATGAAAATATACTTCATACATGAAGATATAATAAAGGTATTTCAAAACATAATTCAGAAGTTATTTCAAAAGCAAATAATTTTTTCTAGGAGACCCAGACTAAGAGAGAGTGCTTCAGAGAAAAGAAAAGTGACCATAAATACAAATATACTAATTTTTATAAGAAATGAAGAGGAGAATGAAAAGGGGTAAATATCTGGGTGACCTAAATGAATACTGATTCTTTAAAAGATTAATTATAATAGTTATAGTTAAAAATGTGTGTATAATTAAAATATATGTCAACAGTAGTGAAAGATAAATAGAAAAATTAATTTCAAATATTAATTTCCAGACTTGGGTTTGGAATTTGGACTGTCTTAAGAAGGGAGTGATAGAATAGACATTTCTGACTCAAGGCTTTTTGAATATAGCAATAATGTACTTTCATATGGTTTAAGTTAACTTAATAGAGGTATATACTGTATTTAGTGTATTTACTGTATACTCAAGATTCAACTAAAGAAATATTGTGGTTTGCTTTCCTTTCTCTCTCTCTCTCTCTGTCTCTCTCTCTCTCACACACACACACACACACACACACACACACATCTGTTTTCTTGAGGTGGATTGTATATCTGAACATTTTCATTTCACTTAAAAAATAAACTTTTAACTGAACTAAATATTCTTTTTCCTTAGTCAGTATGTTCCTCCCAGGTAGAAAAACTCTCTAGAGAAATAATTGTTGTCAAAACAGTGCTTGTAATTATTTTAAGCTTATTATCAGACCGTGAGAGCTTGATTTATACTTTTCAACTATTGGGGAAATAGGGTGCCTTGCCTCCTTCATGGACTTGGCGGGGAATACCTAATCTTCCAATTGTTATCATTTGAACATTTTCCCATAATTCATGCCACCTATTTCTTGACCTGGTTGACTTGTTATATATCACAGTTTACCTCATGGTTGTTACCTCCTTATAGGCTCTTTGAGGGAGCTTCTGTTACATTAGTTACACACAGGAATTTCTAAGAGTAGATCATTTTTTCATATCCTATATACATATTCTAGCCACAATTCATGGTTTATTTAATTAATAAAAAGCTTCATTCCTGTGGATTAAATAATGAAAACATCACTGTATCCAAATCTAGAATATTCTGCTTGATATTCTATACCATGTGTCAAACGCATATCTTGTATTGAATTGAATTGCCTCTGAAAATAAAACCTTCTGCAGTTCTACATGAAGAGTCAGAGCAAAACGATGTTCCCTTTCTCTCCTGAATAGTTGCAGAATGGCTTTTGAACTAGTGGTATCATTAGGTGCATAACTAGTTGAACAAACCGTCATAGGACCAGAGAGTCTCATGGCAGAATGCAATTTTAAATGGCCTCTAGCCTGATTAATTTTCTTTCATGACTTTTCCAGGCATACAGCCATGCATACCTGATTTATCTGCCATGGGAATTTTTTTTGTTCCATTTTCAGAAACAAAAATAATTATGGCAACTAATATCATTAAGTTTCTTCTAAGTGTTAGGCACTAAGCTAAGCACTTTACATGATACCAAATCATTTTAATCATTTAACTCCCTTCCACATGCCCCAAAAACTCCAATGCCCTTTAAGTTAGGCACTTTTTTGAGTATCGTTTTATAAATGTTTATCCTGGAATTCACTGAGGTTAAATAACTTAAGCCCCCAAAACCATGCCCTTGGGCTTGAACGTGTCATCCTCCCAACTCCCCCCATGATGAAAACTGGGATCTTTGTACTTTGCTCCCTCCCTTTCTGTTTTTCTGCCTACAAAACCCTCCTATCTGGGATAGCTTTGGTAATAAATATTACTGTAAATTTAAGTCAAAGTGTCTGTCTTTGTAGAATTCGTAATGTCAGTCTTATCCCTAACCGAAGTAAAATAATGCATCTTGTGGAATAAACTTTGGAATTAGTGAGAAGATATTTGGGGACAGAAACCTTTATTGAGGCCTCTGAAATTAAGACTGACCTTTATAGACACTATTGCTTTTTTGCTCTTCACTCCTAGAGCTATGACTACCATCTCAGATGAAGAGAAAAAAAGAACTAAGGCTACGTATGATGCAGGAGTCATAGGAAGAAAATGATAATGTATCTATTCCATGATGACAGTTCTATTTAGGATAATGTAACTTTCATCAAATACAGAATGTGGACACAATAATTACTTTCATTGCTTTTTGAAAATCACGTTCTTCCAAATATTTCAAAAATTTGGTATTGTTTAATGGTAGCTTTTTAACAAGATTATAAGAGAAAGAGATGCATCAGGATAAAATGATGCTTTAAATGTGATTTGCCATCATGTAACTGGCTTCCATATCAGTAATTTTCTTTGAATATTTACATGTAAGCACTATTTGTCAATTTAGGGGAAGTAATGCCTATTTCTCATTTTTTCCATAGTGCCAATTTTATACCAAGTTTATCTTATATAAAGCACTTTACCAATTGTTCTTTAAATTCATTTGAAATGTGTTTAGTGTGATCTTTTGCTATGTGACACTATTGATTTAACAGCTTTTACACAGCAAAACGTTACTAGCTGGAAATAATTGATGATGTTAAAATATTGAGCACATTATTAAAAGTGACAGATTTGTTCAGGCAGATTGAATAATGCAAGCGTGAATGAGATCGTGTATATTACTATAAAATAACTTGAAATAATTCAGTCCTTTGTTATCAGAACTAAAAGAGAAAAAATGATATTAAAAACTTAGAACAATCTTAATAGCTCGATTTTTCTCTTATGATTATAATGTAAAACCAAAATGTTTTTTAATTAAGTCATTTCATTTAATTTAATGTGCTCATTAACATAATTAATAACAAAATTCAGAATTAGAAAATAATAAACAGGTAGATTGACCAAATATTGTTCATAGTTATTATGCAAAACAGAGAGGTTTTGCATAATAATAATGTGCTCAATATTTTCACATCATCAATTATTTCCAGCTAGTAACGTTTTGCTGTGTAAAAGCTGTTAAATCAATAGTGTCACATAGCAAAAGATCACACTAAACACATTTCAAATGAATTTAAAGAACAATTGGTAAAGTGCTCTATGTAAGATAAACTTGGTATAAAATTAATAACATCTAATATTAACATCTAATAATATGCCAAAATATATTCTTTCTCTCTTTCCGAATTTTGAGTATACATTAATCTCTGTGTTTCTAACTATTTGAGGCTACTATATATTGCTGTTTGAAAAATTTCTCATGATATTAAAGCGAGTTTAAAAGACTCGGACCATCAAAGACTTTTTTCGTTTATAAGCATTAGAGAGTACTGGCATTCTTACCACAAGGGGATACAAGGAAATTGTGAGAGGCGTTGGATTCATTTATTACTTGTTTGTGGTGATTGTGGTGATTGTGGTGATGATATCACAGGTATTTGCATATATCTAAATTCATTAAATTGTACACATTAAATATGTGCACTTTTTTTTTGTCTATCAAATATACCTCAATAAAGCTGTTGAGAGGAAAAAGAGAGAGAGAGGGAGAGAGGAAGCATTCCAGGCAGGCAGGGTATGTTCAAAGGCCCAGAGGCAAGAGACGGTCGGTGGTAAGAGGAATTCAGAGTGATGGAGGGAAGACTGGGCACTGGTCTCCAGTCCAGTCCTGGCCGCTCTAATAAGCCAGGTGTGAAGTCATTCAACTGCCAATGGCAATCTTTAACAGAAGGGTTCAAACAGGAAAAGCACATGGTCAGATTTGCTCTTTTGATAGATTGTGCTGTTTTATGTAGAGCGGATTAAATTTTTTTTCCGTTGTGAAAATGAGGGCAAAAAGAAGCCAGAAGAATAGATCAAAAAAAATTTCTCTTCCCAGAAGAAGAGATGCTAATCTAAAAAATTAGATTATACTTTTTTTTTTTGGCTTGGTTGGCAAGTTAGCATAGACTACAGGAAAACATCTATAAGTTGTGAGTAACCAGAGCTGTATGTTAAACTTAAAACTTTTCTGACATCCAATGTACTATGAGAACAAAGAAAACTAGTTGGATTAATCAGTGATTATTAACAGCTGGTGATTAACTTATTCCTTTAACAAATATTTATATTTGTATCTAGCAATGTGCTGGGCACTGGATACACAATGAACAAAACAGATGTGTCTCTGCTTATGGGATTGATAGTCTATACATTCTGAATCGAGATGTTTATAACTTTTTAAAGTTTGGATTCAGTTGTGTAAGCTTTGTTAATTGCAATGGTCTGCCCAACTTTCTACCCTTTAAAGTCCTAAAACTCTTAGTCATTGGGCCCATTTAACCCCCAACTCCATGTCTCAGTTTCCTCCCGTCCACAGGGCCAATCTTGCCACGTGTTATTGCTCTAGTGTTAGCAGTTAGGACCTCAGTCAGTAGCCCTCTGGCTTGGTTGTGTCTTGCTGTGGCTCTTGCTCTGTCCTTGGTGCTGTGAGTGCTATTGGCTGGGTTTTCTGGTATGTACTTGAGTGGTTGGATGCTGAACCTGACCTGGCCTCCTCAATCTCCCTAATTCCCTGGCTTTTTGTCACTAATCTGTCTAATATCACACAGGTAGATACTATGGATGATAATGATGGTTTTGATGATGATGATGGCAATAATAGCAACTATAATGCAAATTAATATTTTTCAGATGTGATTATCCTTGCTCAGTCCTTGACTCACATCACTTATGATTTAACTGGCCTCTGCCCTTGAACATAAGCCATAATAAGCCTGGTGGGCTGATGGGTTGGCATGTCTACTCTAGAGTAATAGCACCATAGACTCAAGTTATTGACTGATGTTAAATGATAACTTTATCTTTTTTTCTTCTGATTGAAAGTTTTCTTTGTTTTGGCTTAGTTTCAAGCACTTTTAAAAACTTTAAAACATTTTATTTAGTGGAACTCGAAAAAGTTATTTTTATAATTTCATAGTTGCTAAGCTTTTAAAATGTTAAACCACTAAATTTTAGTAAAAAAAAATAAGCTTAATAGCTAGCACTGATTCAGTATCAATGCTCACAGTTTAAATTTTTAAAAATTCATTCGCTGATAAATTCAGTCAACAAATAGTTACCGGATAACTGCTATATTCCAGGCACTGTGTTGTGTTCAGGGGATACAAAGTGGGAAAAGCAAGTCCCTGTTAGTGAGAACTGGTATCTGACATTTCATGTGTCAGCCACACAAACTATGCACCATTTGTTTACAGGTTGATAAATGGCTTGTGGAGCTGATTTATACCAATCACTGAATGTTTCTAAACAGGTGATAGACTATATTAGCCTTGCAAATACTTTAAAAATTATTAATATTAAGCTCCAAAAGTTGCTGCTTTGTGCTTCTATATTTTGCCACGTCCTTGTCCACAAACCTGCTCCCTTTCTGTCTGCACCATTATTCGTCACTTCTTTTCATCACTTAGGACATAAAAATTTACCTGTAACAAATCACACAATCAATAGATGCATTTATTTACCATTGACGCTATATATAGTGCTAATGGATTTGAGAGATGCTTGGAATTCTGAGGTTCCAGGAAGAGGAAAGCCGATGGGGACTTGATCTGGGTAGAGGGTGTTGGGATATTGGGAGTGAGAAGGATGATTAGGAAAGATTTCATGGGAAGAAATGTAATTTGATCTGGACTTTGAAGGATGGGCACAGTGACGAATGCGGGAAGGGAAGATTCTCTAGAATGGAGAGAGCACAGAACACTGCTGAAGGTTACGGATTGGCAGTTTAGTAGAAAATTAAGTGTAAGACCAAAGTATGAGGGAATCTGGACACCAGGCAAATGGTTTAGGTAGCCACAGAGGGTGTGTGAAACAGACCGACAGTGATAGCAGTGTGCACGAAGGTGTGTCATGCAGTAGCAACCCAAATAACTAGAGCCAGGGAGGCTAGGTTTGAAAGCCATCCTCTCTTTTCACTTCAACTATTCAGAAATCCTGTGTACACACAGCCTTCATGCAAACAAAAGGAAAAAGGCAAAGAAACCAGCAGGATGTCATTAAATAATGTTCAGACATTAAGATACCTTAGTGACTCACTTTTTGCATACTGGAAAGATTTTTTTTTTTTTTTGCCTCTTGTCAAAGGACTAGCTGCCTTATACATTTTATATCCATAAATCTTCAGATTCTGGTTGTTGAAAAGTGTCACACAATAAAGACGTTGATAAAAGGATAAAAAGCAGGACAAATTTTCACTTTTGGCAAACTGCCACTCTCAGCAAATTCTTCACTCTCTTCTATACAATTTATTTAATATCTGAAGGAATATGGCTAATATTAAAGGCCTCATTCCTGCACGATGACATTCTTTTCACTTGCAGAGCAAATAACTTTCTAACTATATTCGTGAAATGGAACTTGATCTCTTTTGAATTCTCTAAGAGACTGCTTCAAAGGTGACATGGAGTCTGGCCTGCCATGAGCAGCTCTATAATGTCAAATGCCATTGATTGGATTTGTGTAGCCAGATGTCAGAGGCCACCCAACAAATTGAGTGTAATATTATTGAAACTCATGACAAAGAAGGAAGGACACAAAGGGATTAATTGTCAATTAGGGTTTGAAGAAAACATTTATTTATGGTTACTCACATTTTTAAAGGTTATTTAGCTACATTTTAAAAGTCTGGAAACATTACACCATCTTTATTTTTTTTCAAAAATGATTAAAATAGGAAACAATGACTGTAAGGAATATAACTTTAATTTAATATTTATGCATGCATGTGTACTATGGCAATAAAATTTTAATTTTCATTAGGAAAAGATAAAGGAAACAAATTACTATTAACCTTCAATCTACCTCTTAGTGAATTAAATGATGAGTCACAGGCATTCAACACTGATCAGAACATTATTCATATAATGGCTACTTTTCCAAGTTTCTAAAATTTAGAGCAAGTTAGAAAATTTGAATTGATTTCAGGGTAGAACCATACATCCAAATTTTTAGAATATTAATGCATAAAGCCCAAGAGAGAAGACTAGAGAAACTGAGTTTACTTGGTCTTGAGAAAAAAAAAAGTCAAATATGTGAAATCTATTCTCAGAGGAACCGCATAGGGAAAAAAACCAATATTAGCTAAAAGATAGATTTTTGGATAGATAGGAAACAAACTTCCTTACAAGTTAGTTTGACTAGACTGCTAAAATGCTTGGCTTTAATTCCATGTCTGTAACTGTCAAGACGAGTTCTTTTAAAGGAAATAGATTTGTACCACTACTCCACCTCCACCTATATTTGCCCAAATGACACTTATTTTAAGGCCTACTTTTGGTATTTAAAGCTATTCTGTTAAAGGACTGACTAAGAACATGACCATATTCACCACCATTCCTTTAAGTTACCATACTGCTAAGAAGTATGGGAAAGTTGGGGCCAATTAATAGAAT
>CAUYSK010007548.1:0-14200 GCA_963575035.1 Avahi laniger | reverse complement strand
CGTCCCCTCCTCCCCCTCTCCCCTGCCCCCTGCCCAACATCCAATAGATGTTATTCTTATATGTGCACTTATGTGTTGATCAGTTAATACCAATTTGATAGTGAGTACACATGGTGCTTGTTTTTCCATTCTTGGGATACTTCACTTAGTAGAATGGATTCCAGCTCTATCCAGGAGAATACAAGAGGTGCTATATCACCACTGTTTCTTAAAGCTGAATAGTACTCCATGGTATACATATATCACATTTTATTAATCCACTCATGTATTGATGGTCACTTGGGTTGTTTCCACATCTTTGCAATTGTGAATTGCGCTGGATAAACATTCGGCTGCAGGTATCTTTTTTAAAGAGTGTCATTTGTTCTTTTGGGTAGATGCCCAGTAATGGAATTGCTGGATCAAATGGTAATTCTACTTGTATCTCTTTAAGGTATCTCCATATTGCTTTCCACAGAGGTTGCACTAGTTTGCAATCCCACCAACAGTGCATTAGTGTTCCTATCTCTCCGCATCCATGCCAACATTTATTGTTTTTGGACTTTTTGATAAAGGCCAGTCTCACTGGAGATAAGTGATATCTCATTGTGGTTCTGATTTGCATTTCCCTGATGATTAGCGATGTTGAGCATTTTTTCATATGTTTTTTGGCTGTTAGTCTATCTTATTTTGAAAAGTTTCTGTTCATGTCCTTTGACCATTTATTGATGAGGTTGTTTGATGTTTCCTTGTTGATTTTTTTTGAGTTCTAGATAGATTCTTGTTATCGGCCCTTTATCAGATGTGCAGAGAGCAAATATTTTCTCCCATTCTGTAGGTTAACTATTCACTCTCATGATAGTTTCCTTGGCTGTACAAAAGGTTTTTAATTTGATCAGGTTCCATTTGTTTATCTTTGTAGCTTCTGTGATTGCTTTGTGGATCTTATTCATGAATTCTTTGCCTAGGCCAATGTCTGAAAGAGTCTTCCCTACATTTTCTTATAGGATTCTTAGGGTTTCATGCCTTAGGTTTAAGTCTGTTATTCATCTAGAATTGATTTTTGTAACAGATGAGAGGTGGGGATCCAGTTTCAATTTTCTGCATGTAACTATCTAGTTTTCCCAGCACCATTTATTGAAAAGGGATTTTTTTCCCCAGTGTATACTTTTGTTTGCTTTGTCAAAGATTAGGTGACTATATGAGGATGGTTTCACCTCTGGATTCTCAGTTCTGTTCCAAAGTTCTGTATTTCTATTCTTGTGCCGGTACCATGCTGTGTTATTTACTATAGCCTTGTGGTACAGCTTGAAGTCTAGTAGAGTGATAGCTCCCAGTTTGTTCTTTTTGCTTAAGATTGCTTTGGCTATACAAGGTCTTCTTTGGTTTCATACAAAACATAGAATTATTTTTTCTAAATCTGTAAAGAATGATCCTGGTACTTTGATAGGGATTACATTAATTCTGTAGATCCCTTTGGGTAGCACGGACATTTTAACAATGTTGATTCAGCTAATCCACGAGAAAGGTAGATTTTTCCATCTGTTTACATCTTCTATAATTTCTTTTCAGTATTTTGTAGTTCTCCTTGTATATGTCTCTCACCTCTTTCATTAAATATATACCTAGATATTTGTTTTTCTTTGAGGTTATTGTAAAAGGTACTGCATTTTTTATTTGAATTTTGGTATGACTGTTATTGGCGTGTAAGAATGCCTCTGATTTGTGTGTGTTAATTTTGTATCCTGAGACTTTACTGAATTCATTTATTAATTCCAGGAGTCTCTTGGTTGAATCCTTGGGGTTTTCTTGATATAATATCATACCATCATCAAAAAGTGAGAGTTTGATCTCTTCTGTCCCCATTTGGATGCCCTTAATTCCATCTCTTATCTAATTGCTTTAACAAGGACTTCCAGCACTATGTTGAATAGAAATGGGGATAGTGGACATCCTTGTCTGGTTCCAGATCTAGGTGGTAATGGTTTCAATTTTTCCTCATTCAGAATGATATTGGCTGTGGGTTTATTATATATGGCTTTGATAATTTTAAAGTATGTCCCATCTATGCCTATTTTGCTAAGAGTTTTTATCATAAATGTGTGCTTGACTTTGTCAAATGCATTTTCTGCATCAGTTGAGAAAATAATATGGTCTTTGTTCTTACTTTTATTTATGAGGTGAATTGTGTTTATAGATTTGTGTATGTTGAACCAGCTGTGCATTGCTGGTATAAAGCCCACCTGGTCACGTTGAATTATTTTTTTGATATGCCGTTGGGTTTGATTTGCTAAAATTTTGTTGAGGATTTTTGCATCAATATTCCTGAGGGACATTGGTCTATAGTTTTCTTTTTTTGTCGGGTCCTTCCCTGGTTTTGGTATCAAGGTGATGTTGGCTTTGTAGAATGAGTTAGGGAGGATACCATCTTCCTCAATGTTGTGGAATAATTGATATAGTATAGTTAGTATGAGTACTTCTTTGTTTGGTAGAAATCAGAAGTGTAGCCATATGATCCGGGACTTATCCTTTTGGAAGGTTTTTAATTACTGCTCCAATTTGTGTGCTTGATATTGGTCTGTTCAGGAATTCTAATTCCTTCTGGGTGAACTTAGAGAGGTTGTGTGTTTCCTGGAATTTGTCCATTTCCTCCACATTATGCAGTTTTTGGGAATATAGGTTTTTATAGTATTCAAAGGTAATATTTTGTATTTCCGTAGTGTCTGTTTTGACCTCCCTTTTTTCATTTCTAATTGAGTTTATTAGAGTCCTTTCCCTTCGGGTTCTTGACAGTCTGTCAATTTTGTTTATCTTTTCAAAAAACCAGCTTTTGGTTTTGTCAATCTTCTGTATAGTTCTTTTATTCTCAATTTCATGTAGTTCTGCTTTGATCTTAGTTATTTATTTTCTTCTGCTAGATATGGATTTTATTTACTCTTCCTTTTCCAATTGCTTGAGACTCTTTGTTA
Source organism: Avahi laniger (assembly GCA_963575035.1). NCBI lineage: Eukaryota > Metazoa > Chordata > Mammalia > Primates > Indriidae > Avahi > Avahi laniger. The sequence goes on along the minus strand of CAUYSK010007548.1, from coordinate 11,252 downwards.
GATTGTTGATATCTGAGCATTCTGTTTTTTGTATGTGAGCATTTATTGCTATTAGTTTTCCTCTCAGGAATGCTTTTCGTGAGTCCCACAGATTTTGATAACTTGTGTCCCCATTATCATTAAGTTTGAAGAATGTTTTGATTTCTCTCTGTATTTTTTCCTTTACCCAATAGTGATTCAACAATAAATTGTTTAATTTCCATGATTTTGTGAAGTGGTGTGTATTTCTCTTGGAGTCGAACTCTAATTTTATACCACTATTATCTGAGAAGATACAGGGTATTATTTCTATTTTTCTGAATTTGTTGTGGTCTGATTTGTGGCCTAGTATGTGATCGATTTTGGAAACAGTTCAATGAGCTGATGAGAAGAATGTATATTCAGCTTTATTTGGATGGAATGCTTTGTAGAGGTCTGTCAGACTCTTTTGTTCTAGAGCTCTGTTTAAGTCCATTATTTCTCTGCTTATTTTATGTTTAGATGATCTGTCCATTTCATTCAGTGAGGTGTTTAAGTTCCCAGAAATTATTATGTTATTATTTATTGTGCTATTTAGATCTGACAGGGTTTGCTTTATGTGTCTGGGTGCTCCTGAGGTGAGTGTTATTCAATTTTCACATTTTTGGTGAATCTCTCCAACTATTCTCAATTTAAAAAAACAGTTCTATTTTTATCAGAGAAAATACTTGGTATTATTTTATGCTTTTTAATTTATTGAAGTTTGCTTTATAGCCTACTATGTTCTCTATCCTGGAGAACGTTCCATGTGCATTTGAAAAGAATTTATATTTCGCTGTTCTTGTGTGAAACATTCCATATTTACCTGTTAGGTCTAGTTAATTTGTAATGTTATTCAAGTCTTCTGTTTCTTTGCTGACCTGCTGTCTAGTTGTTTTAGCTATTATTGAAAGTAGGGTATTGAAGTCTCCAACTATTATTGTTAGATTGTCTTTTCTTTCCTTCATTTCTATTACTTTCGCTTTGTGTATTTTGGTGCTCTGTTATTCAGTGCATGCATATTTATAATTGTTACATCTTCTTGAGCCTGAAATTTTTTAAAATGTCCTTCTTTATCTCTAGTAACATTTTTTTTAAAGTTTGTTTTGTGCGATATTGGTATAACCATTCCAGTTTCCCGGTGGTTGCTATTTGTATGATATGGATTTTTCTGTCCTTTTAATTTCAGTCTATTTGTGTCTTAGAATCTAAAGTATGTCTCTCATATTGACTATATAGTTGGAACTTCCTTTTTATACAGTCTGAAAATCTTTACATTTTGTTTGGATTGTTTAATGCATTCACATTTATTGATAATATATTTGGAATTATGTCTGACATTTTACTTTTTATTTTCTGTATGTCTCATGTTTTTTTTGTTCCTCTATTCCTCCTTTATTGCTTTCTTTTGCATTAAATGAATATTTTCTAATGTAACATTTTAATTTCCCTAATGATCGTGCAGTACATTTTCATGTTTATTTTTAGTGCTTGCTCTAATGTTTACCATATATTGTAGTTATGACTCATTCATATTTTTTCCTTGTGGCTTCCTTTATCTGTGATCAACCATGATCCATAAACAGATTAATATTGTTCAACAGATATTTTTTCAGAAAGAGAAACCACATTCACATAACTTTTATTATAGTATATTATAGTTTTTTATATTTTAGTATTAGTTATTGTTAATTTCTTACCATACCTAATTTATAAATTAAACTATATTTTAGGCAAGTATGCATAGGATTTGAATTTCCATCTAGGATCATTTGCTTTCAGCCTTGAGAACTTCCTTTATTGTTTCTTATAAGGCAGGCTTTCTAGCAACAAATTCTCTCAGTTTTTGTTTATTTAGGACAGTCTTTATTTGTCTCATTTTTTAATGATAGCTTTGCTGGATATAGAATATTTGTTTGACTTTTTTTCTTTGAGCACTTTAAATATATTATTCCATTGTCTTCATTGTTTCTGCTGAGAAGTCAGCTTTTAATCTTATTTGGGTTCCTTTGTAAGTGATGTGTCATTTTCCCTTGTTGCTCTCAAGATTTTATCTTCATACTTGATGTCCAGCATTTTGCTGTGTTATGTTCACTTGTGGGTTTCTTTGCATTGATTTTACTTGGAATTTATTGAGCTTACTGGGTGGGTAGTTTATTGTTTTTCAATAAACTCTGGAAGACTTTATCTATTATTTCTTCAAATATTTTTTTCTTTTACTTTTTTCTTTTTATGGTGCTCCTATTTTATATATATATATATATATGTTGGTACCCTAATGATGCCCCCCATTTTTCTGCAGCTCCATTCAGTTCCCCTTATTCTATTCTCTCTCTCTCTCTCTCTCTCTCTCTCTCTCTCTCTCTTTCTGTTTTTTGGCTTGCATAATCTCTATTGCTATATATTCAAGTTTGCTAATTCTTTCTTCTGCCTGACCAAATTTATGGCTAAGCCCCTCTAGTGAAAATTTACTTCACTTGTCATACTGTTCAACTCAACAATTTACATAGGCTTCTTTTTAAAAATTTCTCTTTATTGATATTCTCTATTTGATATGTCATTGTAGTTTGACCTTTTCCTTCTTTGGTCATCCTTTCTTTTGGTTCTGTAAACAAATTTGTAATAGCTACATTGAATTCTTTTTCTATTTAAGTTCAACATCTGATTGTTCTCCCAGGCAGTTTCTGTGGCCTGCTTTTTCTCTGGTGTGTAGGTCATAATTTCCTATTTCTTTTCATACATTGTCATTTTGGTTGGAAATTGGACATTTTATATAACATATTATAGCAACTCTGGATATTCCTCCCCCTACCCTGGGAGTTGTTATTGTTATTTGCTTGTTTATTTGTTTAGTGAAAGGCTAGATCATTTTAGTGAAGTCACAGTGTTAAATACCTGATATTGATCCTGAGATGACAGTGATTCTGGAAGGGTTTTCTTTCACTCTTACCCTGACTACCACCAGCTGTTATGCTCCATTAATTGCTGGCTGATTGCTCTATTATTTACAACAATGCCCTGGGGTACAATTTCTTCTACAAACTAATCACTTCTAATTGTGGCTCCTTTGATGAACTAGTTTCTGAGATTGGTATTTGATATTTATTCTGAACCCCAGGAGGACTTCTCCCAGCTGTCTTATTTCCAGGGTCTGTACTGCATACTAGCTGGCCTACATTCTAGGCTCTATCTTTATTAGGTTCATGAATCTCCTTCCAATTGCCTTTCACTACAACCTCCACTGTTCTTGAGAGTGCCCTCAGGTTTCAAGTCATCCATGCTTTGTTGAAAATGAAGTTAAGCTCTTTTGAGAAGATATTAAGAGCTATTTTATAGCCTGTTCTCCCGGCCAGGCAAAATCTCTCAGCCAGAGCCTTGGAACTGAGAATGGGGGCATTGCAAACTTCTCTCTGGTGACACTCTTTCTCTAGAAGCCTAGCACTCAGTGGAAGTGTAAGGGAAGTCAGCAGCCTGGAGTGATCAAGCTTTTTTCTCCTTGGGTTGAACCACTACCTCATGAGCTTCGGTTCAGAGTTAGAGAGAGGGAGAACCCTGAGTTTTTGGCTATAGTAGTCTGGAGCAGAGTTACTATTTCACTGAATTAGGATGAAGGATTGAAGAAGAAGTCTTGGTTCAAACACCACAGAATCTTGCCTTTCTTACCAAATTTTGATAGATTTGTTTGAATAGATGTTTATTTATTTGCTATTTGATCTTAGGACTATTTCCAGAGGCTTTAAATGATTGTTTTTTTTTCATAATTTTCATCATTTTCACTGGGGAGCAAATCAACAGAGCTCTTCATGCTGTCGTGCCAGAAATAAATTCCCCTTCTTTTATTCTTGCAACAATAATTTTCAAGGGATTTTGTGTGCCAGACTCTGTGACGGTTGGTGGCTGATGGGTATTGTTAAGGACTAAATGATTGTGTCTATCCCAAATATATATGCTGAAGCTCTAATCCTAAATTTTATGGTATGTGGAGATGGGCCTTGGGGAGGCAATTTGGGTTAGATAAGGTAATGAGGGTTGGTCCCTTAGGATGGGAATAGTGCCTTTATAGAAAGACATACTGGATGATCTCTCTCTCTCTCTCTCTCTCTCTCTCTCTCTCTCTCTCTCTCTCTCTCTCTCCCCCCCATCACCCTTCTCTCTCCAAGTACACACAAAAGAGGCATCATGTAAACACACAGTAAGATGGCAGCCACTTACAAGCCAAGAGAGGAGACCTCACATTGAAACTTGCCTTAGCAGCATCTTGATCTTGAACTTGCAGGTCTCCAGAACTGTGAGAAATAGATTCTGTTGCTTAATCCACCGTCTATGATACTTTATTATAGCAACCCAAGCAGACTAAGACAGGTGGACACTGATGAGTGAACACAATATAGTTGCTATTTTCTGGAAAATTTTAGAGGAGAGTAACATTTATCAACTAACCATATAAAAATACATAAAATTACATGTGTCAAGAGTGACAAAGGAACACAGTATCATAAGAGCATATAAAACTACATTTGACTTAATCAAGAAAATCAAGAAAGAAATATTGAATTATAAAGGAAGAATAGAAAATATTTTTGTTGATGGAGGTGCATTCCAGGCCAAAGCAACAGCATTTGCTGTCCTAAGACTAACAATGGGAAAACCACTAAAGAGTTTTTAATAGGGAGGTGACATGACCTTTGTGTTAGGCAAAGATCTTTCTGATGGCAGTGTGGAGCATGATTTGGAGGGAGACTCTGAGAAAAACATACTATTTTTCTAAACTCTTTCACAGAACACTTCTGACACCAGATGTGTGGGTTTTTTCCCAAACTAGCCAGTTCTCTGATTCTCTGTGAACATCAGCTGGGTGTCCTACAGTTCAATTCAATTCTAACAATATCTATCTGTATTTAGCATCAGATCCCACAAGTTAAGGGCTTACACAAGATTGCCCCCACTTCAGACACCAATCAGAAGTCTGAGCCTCCCATATTTTTGACCAATTGGGTATAAATCAGTGATTTCAGCAGCCTCCTCCTTGGGTTTGATAATTTTCTAGACTGGCTCACAGAACTCAGGACAATACTTTACTTACATTTACTGGTTTGTTATAAGGGATATTATGAAGGATACAAATGAACAGTCATATGAAAAGGTATAATGATCCAGATTCAGGAGAGTCCTTAGAACAGGGGCTTCTGTTCCTGTGCAGTTGGGGTGTGTCATCCTTCTGGCATGTGGATGTGCTCACCAACCCCGAAGCTTATCAAATCTCACTGTTCAAGAGTTTTTATAGAACTTAATTTTACCCACCCCCCCTTCCCAGAGGTTGTTGAATGAGGTTGAAAAGTCTAATCCTATAATCATTTGGTCTTTTTGGTGACTGTCCCCATCCTAAGACTATCTAGGACCTCACCCTAAATCATCTCATGAGCATAAACTTAGGTGTGATCAAAAGGGGCTTATTATAAATAACAAAGGACAGTTCTCTTACTCAAGATTCCAAATGATTTAGGAGCTCTGTGCCAGGAAACAGGGACAAAGACAAAATATACTTCTAATTATACTACGGGGATGAAAGCAGAAGCAAGGAGACCAGACTAGAGATGGCAATATATTGGACTAGGGTATTTGTGGAGGTGAGAAGCTGAGGATACAGTGGAAAGAGATAAAGAGAAGTGGAGAGATCATCTAGGCATATAGGAGATAAACTTGAGAGAACTACTTCATGGATTGAAAAGAAGAGTAGCAAGGAATGAGGGTGATGACAATGATAAGTCCAAGGTTTTAGTCTTACCATTCAGAGAGATGGTAAACACTGGAAGAGGAAAGATTCCATAAGTTTAGTTTATAACAATCTTTCATGCAAAAGTATATAGGTTAGGTTGCAGCAAGACTATAAAGAATTTTTTAACTATCCAGGAGATATTTGTTTAATAGTATATTTGTGCCCAGTTTTTAATTCTAGTTTATTCATTTCTATTCATTAAGAGTTTATCCATAGAATCCTTATTTGGCAGTTCTTTACTCAGTTAACTTTCCCATATATACCAACAGAGATCATGTTACAGCAAAGATCATTATTTTCAAAATCAATCAGATCCCTTGTGTGACACTTAAACCAACAGTATTAACTGTTCCATTGAATCCAGGTATTGTGGGATTGCTATACGTATGACAAATTTGAATCTGGCCCAGGAGTCTGAAGACCTAAGTTATAGTGCCAGTTCAGCTGTTAACTGATTTTGGAAAGCTTAAGCTAGTCCCTCTTTTGCAAGGACTCTGTGGCTTCATCTTTATAATGGTCCACTTACCACTAGCTGTTTACAGAGGTATAGTAAGTAGTCCATGGGCAGTTTGATGGTTTCAGAGAAAAAAGAAATAACATTTTGTTTATATAACTTCCACAAATTTACATTTTAGTTGTGATTTTCATAAAAATTTCATGTTGTTCTTAATATAGATTACATTCTTAAGGGTGTAAAGTTTTAAAAGTGACATAAGGGTGGTAATGGATAGGTTGTATGTCTTCTCTAAAATATTTTCACATCATCTGAGCATTATTATTTGTCCAAGTTATCGATTGCTACATAACAAACTACCCTAACACTTAGTGCCTTAAATCAAAATCCACTTTATTATATCTCACAATTTTGTGGATAAAGAATTTGGGCAGGGTTCAAGTGGGCATTTCTCTTACACACTGCATAGACTAGAGTCACTTGGTGTTATTCAGCTGATATCAGGGCTTGTCTAGAGATTCCAAGATAACATCACTCACATGCCTGAAGTATTAGTTGAAACATCTGCAAAGCTGAGCTAAAATAGGACACTCTTTCTTTCCATGTTGTATTAAGACCTCTCCACATGATCCCTTCAGCAGAATAGTTGAACTTCTTATATGGTGTTACGGATTGAATTGTGTCCCCATAAAATTTATGTAGAAGTCCTAATCTCAGGAACCTCAGAATGTGAGCTATTTGAAAATAGAGTCATTACAAATGTAATTAGTTAAGATAAGATCATACTAGAGTAGGGTGGGCTCTATTCTAATATGATTGGTATCCCTATAAGAAGAGAAGAACAGGCACAGAAACACAGACACATAGGAAGAACTCTATATGATGAAGGAAACAGAGATTGGAGTAATGCATGTGCAAGCCAAGGAACACCAAGGATTGTTAGCAATACCAGAGGCTAACAGAAAGTCATGAAGTAGATTCTGCCCTAGAATCTTCAGACAGAGAACATGGTCCTATCAACACCTCAGTTTGGAATTTCTATCCTCCAAAATTGTGAGACAATAAATTTCAGTTTTATTAAAGCCAACCAGTTTGTGGTACTTTGTTATGGAAGCCCCAGGAAAATATAACACCTGGCAGCTCAGGGTTCCAAGACCAAATAATCCAAGAGACAGTTAAGTTGAATCTGCGATTCACTTAAGGACTGTGACTGGATTCTGGTACAGTCACTTCCAACATATTCCATTGATCATAGCAGCTACAGAGCTTTATCCCAAATTCAAGGAGAGAGGACATAGACCCAATTTTCTCATCTGAGGAACATAAAAAAATTTTGCAGATAGCTTTAACCTACCATATTGTTTGTTAAATTTACATTTTTGCTGTTATCTTTGTGTTTCATGATATCCATAATTTACAAAAATGTCTATTACATCAGACAAGTGGAAGTCTTATGGTGCAATCAGAAAATAACACAATTCTTTTCCCCCTTTGCCCAATTTAACCTATTCTGTTAGGATAGTTTTTTCCCGTGGTATTGAAAGAAATCTTGAGCAGGCTCCATTGCTTATCTGCCTATCCTTAGATAGTAAAAATCCTTGTTCACTTTCGGTCACAAGAATATTCTTATTTAATAATTTATATGCTCTTTCCAGTATAATAATAAAAAGATCTGACTTCATTCAAAATTAATGTTCTCCCTTTACCAAGATCTTGTCTGCTTTAGGCTGGCTACTTATTGTGATAAAAGAGAGACATGATTATCATCTCTGGGTATTCATCATGCCTTTATAACCCACCTATCCTCTCATTAGATGATCTTAAGTTTTACCAAGGTTGGAAGAATGGGTGTATAGGAAAGAGAAATAAAAAAAGAATTTTATATGTGATTGTGCAGGTTGGGCATCCAAAAACTCGCCCCACCATTCATGACCACCCTGGTACAAGGCAGGAAAGATCCAACTTGTTTGATACCAACATAATATGGAATTATTTTTTCCGGGATAATATTTAAGGTTGACTCTCGAGATGCACCATCTACCCCTCATCACCTCAGATCTCCAGGAATGTGCTTCTCCTTCACTTCAAACATACTGAGAAGGTCTTCAAGGAGGTCACATAGATAGCCTTACTTAATATTTTGCTCCTGATATTTGAAGGACACAGTAGACAGTTGAGAGAATATGTTAAATAGTCTGTGGTGGCAGAGTATAAGAATGGGTATGGTAAGCAATTGCTATCACACCAGTCGGCAGGTCAGAGGTAAGCTATTTAAACATTGAGGCAATCAGGGAAATTTGAATGTTGTATGGCCATTTGATACTATTAGGGAAATATTTTTCATTTTTGTTGTGGTAATGGTATTTTAGTTGTGTTTTTTAAGTCATTGCTTTTAGAGATGCATACTGAAAATTTAAAAATTAAAAAAATTTATAAAATAAACAAATACACGCATATATACATAAGTGATTTATGGACCAAATATAGAACCCATGACAGAAATGTCAGCCTCAGGACATTTTAAAAAGTGATTCTTTCTTAGGCAGTTTTTGCTAGAGGGAAAGGCAAGAGTAGAAAGAGACTGAAGATCAATCACTGAATGAGGAGAGTTTGAAAGTGCTAGGCAAGCCAGATGCACCACTGCATGAGAAGCCCATGAAAATGCCTATGAGCAAAAAAAATCAGCACAAACATGGTCAGAGGAAATCAATAACAGATTTATGGATTGATCAAATTTTCAAGTAAGACCTTTTTTACCTCTTCTCCACTCTGCCATCAGAGGAAAAATGTATCAATGTCTCAAAAGTAGTTCATTGAAATGTAAAAGTTGCATGGTAGTCAGAGTAATGGTCCTTCAAGGATGTCTACACTCTAATCTCTGGAACCTGTGAATATGTTACATTACCTAGAAAAAGGAGGATTAAGGTCACAGATGGAATTAAAGTTGTTGATCAGTTGCCATTGAGATGGAGAAATTTCCCTGGATCATTTCAGTGAGCTCAATGAAATTACAAGGATTCTTATAAGAAGAGAGAGGCAGAAGAGAGAGAACCAGAGATATGGCAGCTCAAGGAGAATTTGGCCTGATGTTGTTGGCTTTGAAGATAGAGGAGGAGAACTGTGAGTCAAGGAATGTGGGCATCCTCTAGAAGCTGGAAAGGGCAAGGAAATGGATTCCCCTCCAGAGGCTACAGAAAAGAACTCAGCCCTGCTGACATCTTTTTTTAAAAATTTTATTTATTTATTATTTTTTATTTCAGAATATTACAGGAGTACAAATGTTTACATAACATATATTGCCTTTGCCCACCCGAGTCAGAGCTACAAGTGCACCCATCTCCCAGACAGTGCACACCACACCGTTAGGTGTGAATATACCCATCCCCTCCTCCCCTCCCACCTACTTGATTTCCGATGAATGTTACAGCCATATGTGCACATAAGTATCGATGAATTAGTACCAATTTGATGGAGAGTACATGTGGTGCTTGTTTTTCTATTCTTGGGATATCTCACTTAGTAGAATGGGCTCCAGCTCCATCCAGGATAATACAAGAGGTGCTATATCACCATTGATTTTTATGGCTGAGCAGAACTCCATGGTATACATTACCAGATTTTATTAATCCACTCATGTATTGATGGGAACTTGGGTTGTTTCCACATCTTTGCAATTGTGAATTGTGCTTCTACAAACATTCGGGTGCAGGTGTCTTTTTTATAGAATGTCTTTTTGTCCTTTGGGTAGATGCCCAGTAATAGGATCCTGATGACATCTTAATTTTACCTTGTTAAGACCCATTTCAGACTTATGACCTCGAGAACTGTGCTAATAAATTTATGTTGTTTTAAGCTACCAAGTGTGTGATACTTTGTTATAGTAATAATAGGAAACTAATACACTAATGCAAATAGTAACATAAATTTTTCAACTCAGTATAATGTCATGAATGTAAATAATAAACAAGGCCACGATATAAATCTAAAATTGAAAACTGCTATTGGTTGGGTCAAGTGAATTTGAATGTGTATTGTTATCACTCAAGCTGTAAAAAAAAGTGTGAACAAAAATAATACAAATATCTGAAAATTGTATTTTATTGAACTGGTAATGCATTCACTCCCATTTCTCAGTGTGTTGTTATAAAACTTTGTCAAATGATGTCATGAAGTCACACACAAAAAAGCTTTTGCATAATTTTCAAACAAAGCACAATAATCTCTCTAGTAAACCAATCACATTTTCTCAAAACAAATGCAAAACAACACTTGGAAGTACAATTTTTTTCCTGTAAATTTAGAGAAGAGATGAAAAGTAAACTAGCACTACTCAAAAATGAAATTCACATACCAATAAGAGGTGATGCTATTACCAAAGAAATTGTATAACCAGCTACAGTGTTAATATCAAATATTAGCCTCAAAGAGAAAGCAGAAAGTTATTGGCAAAATCTTTTTTTTAAATCACAGGTCATTGTTGGACAATGGTATGCAATGTGGAAGACCAATTACTGACATCTGTATGTTCTAGCATTGTTTTCCTTTATATTTGGGATACTTCAATTTGGGATACTTCAAATAGTAGGATGTGTTCCAGCTCTTTCCAGGAGAATACAAGAGGTGCTACATCACCATTGTTTCTTAAAGATGAGTAGTACTCCATGGTATATATAGACCACATTTTATTAATCCACTCATGTTTTTTTTTTATTTCAGCATAATATGGGGGTACAGATATTTAGGTTACGTGTGTTGCCCTTGACCCCCCCTCCCACCCTCAGTCCAGGTTTCAAATATGTCCATCCTACTGCGTGGTGCGCATTGCACTCTTTGTGTACACATATACCCATCCCCTCCTCCCTCCTCCCCCCTCCCCCCTGCCCTATATCTAATAGATGTAATTCTTATATATGCACTTACGTGTTGATCCGTTAATACCAATTTGATGGTGAGTACATGTGGTGCTTATTTTTCCATTCTTGGGATACCTCGCTTAGTAGAATGTGTTCCAGCCCTTTCCAGGAG
>CAUYSK010007547.1:0-35462 GCA_963575035.1 Avahi laniger | reverse complement strand
GGAGGGAGGGAAGAAGGGAAGGAAGGAAGGAAGGAAGGAAGGAGGGAAGGAGGGAGGGAAGGAGGGAAGGAAGGAAGGAAGGAAGGAAGGAAGGAAGGAAGGAAGGAAGGAAGGAAGGAAGGAGGGAAGGAGGGAAGGAAGGAAGGAAGGAGGGAAGGAAGGAAGGAAGGAAGGAAGGAAGGAAGGAAGGAAGGAAGGAAGAAAGAAAGGGAAATATGCTTTACTATGGATTTAGTATCACTTTCAACACATATCTCTTGTGTGCAAAATATCTATTCCTCTGTAATCTGTTGTCAGGTAGTAGTGGGTAAGGCCTTATATTTTCTTTCTGACTGCAATACTATAAATATTTACAATGAGAGGCCTATTAAACACTCATAATTTCTTAAAATAACTCATCATAGATATAAAAACAACTTTAATTTGCTTGAACTCTATTTTTGCAATCAGATTTACTTAGATGTAATTTGATTTTGGTAAAATTTCCTTTTTGTATGTATGTAGCATGATGTGTTTTGACAAATATATACAGTCATATAGCCACTGCAATCATAATACAAAACATTTCTATCACTCTAAAAATATCTATGAGCCATTTTGCAGTAAATCATCTGTAAAAAAAATTTTTTCATCCCCCTAATCCAGGCAACCACTAAACTACTTTCTGTTCCTATAGGTTTGTCTTTTTAAGAATAACTTATAAATGGAATCATGCAATATGCAGCCTTTTGAGTTGGCTTCTTTCAGTTATCATGCATTTGAGATTCATCCACGTTGTTGCTAGTATTAGTATTTCATCTCTTTTAATTGCTGAATAGTATTCCATTGCATGAATGTACCACAGTATGTTATTCTGTTTACCAGTTAATGTACCTTGGGGCTGTTCCAGTTTTTGACAATTATTAATAAAGTTGCTAGAAACATTGTTGCACAATTTTTTCTATAGACATAAATTTTCAACTCAGCAAATAACTAGGAGTAGGATTGCTGGGTCATATAATATATGTATGTTTTACTTTAAAAGAGATTGTCAAAATGTTACTAAAATTGTCAGATACTTTTGCATTCCCATCAGCAATGTATGAGAATTCCAAAACTCTGTATTTTCACCAATACTTCACACTGTTAGTTGTTTATAACTGAAGCCATTCTAGTCAGCATGTAGTGATATTTCATTGTGGTTTTAATTTGCATTTCCCCACTATTTAATGATGTTGAGAACCTTTACATGTGCTTATTTGACATCTGTGTATATGTTCTTTGATATATTGAATGTTCAAATCACTTTCTCAATTTTCATTGTGCTGTTTGTTTTATTGCTATTGACTTATAAAAATTATTTTTATATCCTAGGTACAAATCCTTTATCACATACATGTGTTGCAAATATTTTTCCTAGCTTTGACTTCTCTTTTCATTTTCTAAACAACATTTTTAAAAGAGCAGAAGCTTTTAATATTGATGATATATAATTTATCATTTATATTATTTTGTGATTCATGTGCCCTGTGTCATATCTAAAAAATCATTGCATAAATTTCATTCACAAGGATTTTCTCCTGTGTTTTCTCCTACAGTTCTTTGTCAGGATAATAGCCAATAAGGCCCAGTGTTTTCTGTCTGTCTGCAACACTACTACTATTGATGAAATTATCAAACACCCAGAAGTTTTAATAACTCATCATGGATCTGAAGCTTTAGAATTTATTGAATCTCTTTTCTTATTTTTGTGCTTGCAACCTATATGAAATCAATATTGAATGTACATTAAATATTGCATTTCATATTTGCTAAATCATATTGAATAAATGTATATTTCACATTAATTATTAGATATATGCATTTTACATGGTACTTCTAGACATACAAACCGTGAGAAGAGAAGCAATACTCTTTTTTATTCTATTCTACAAGATTCAGATAAAATTTGAGCCAGTTTATCAGTCAGGATAAACTAGATTATTCTGCACTCACAAGCAACCCCTCATGATTTCTGTGATATCAAATTCTCTCTAAAACTTCATAGGCTTTTTTCCCTTCTATATAACTGTAAATTTGTACTCATTGACCATCCTCTTCACATCGCGTCCACCCACTACCATCTGGTAACACACTATTCTACTTTCTACTTCTATGAGATTAACTTTTTAAAATTTAAAATATGAATGAGATCATACAGTATTTGTTTTTCTATGCCTGGCTTATTTCACTTAACATAATGTCCTCCAGGGTCATCCATGTTTTCACAAATGACAGGGTGTTCTTGTACAGTAGGATGGCTATAGTTAACAATAATATATTGCATATTTCAAAATAGCTAAAAGAGAGGATTTTGCATGATTTCATCATAGAGCAATAACATATGTTTGAGGTGATGGGTATGCTAATTACCCTAATTTGATCATTACATATTGTATACATATATCAAAATGTCACACTCTACCCCATAAATATGTAAAATTATTATGTGTCAATTAAAAATAAAATAAAAATTGAAAAAACGTAATGGGCTTTTTATGCATTTGATTTTAGTCAGTTTCATGTGCTGATAGCTACTTCTGTGGATATTGCGTAGATATTTTCTAGGTAATTTCTTTAGATTTATTGTATTTCTTTGCTTTCTTATCCCCATGCACCCATCAACCTAATTTCATAGACTTTGTGCCAATCATACTGTGGTGAAAGAGCCAAAAATTTACAGTAAAGTGTCTCTTAATGATGGAGATACATTCTGAGAAATGCTTCATTTGGCAATTTTTGTCATGTGAACATCATAGAGTATACTTACACAAACCTAGATGGTATATAGCCTACTGCACAAGGAGGCTATATGGTATGCCCTATGGCTTTAAATGGGTGAATACTACAGGCAATTGTAACACAATGATGAGTATTTTTGTATCCAAGCATATCTAAACATGGAGAGGTACAGTAAAACTATGGTATTATAATCTTATGGGATCACTATTGTATATGAAGTCTGTTGTTGATTGAAACGTTGTCATGTGGCACATGACTGAAATTCCTTTTCCCTGAGCCATTTTGTCTACTGAAGAAATTTATCAGATGCCAATTTAATCCATTGAAAGGTTTTAACAATGCATACGACAGCTAGAACTTCATTGTGATTCTTATCAAAAGAATGAATTAAATGGCCCTTTGTCATTCAAAGCATTTCTCAATTTTATTTTTTGCTGCTTGAGGTTAAAAAGTAGTTGCCTCTTTTACCTGTACAGGCTCTGAATTTTTAAAACCTTTAAATTCCCTTCATTTCTACCTGCAAAAATAACTTCAATTTTTTTCTGAGCTCATCCTTTACTTGTAATACACTGGAAAACTCAACTAACGAAAAGCAACTCATGCTATTGTTTTGCAAGCTCTTTCCCTAGAGCTACAAAGAGGTCGTTGGATACACGGTGTATTTTACTAGTTGCAAATAACTGTTTTACTAGTTCTGCTAATAATGTGCTATTGAACAAAATCAATCTTCATCTTTCAAGCTTCCCCTAATGGTTTCTCATAGCCTGACACCTAATCTCTAAGTCGTTGTCACATATTTTAGTGTGTGTGTATGTGTTTGTGTATGAAAGCAGAATCACAATTTCTAGTAACAACTTATATTAACAATTTCTTCATCAATCAAGACAATCTAAATTATGTTGTAGTAACTAACAATACCCTAAGCTCAATGAGTTCAAACAATACATTTATATTTCTTACCTGTGTTATATATTCATGAGGGGTCATCATGGCCTTCTAACCTTGTCCTCAGTCTGAAACCCGGACTGACAGAGCAACCACAGTCTAGAATAATGCTGGTCACTATGGCAGAGGAAAAAGAGATATCATAATGGATTGTACACTGGCCTTGAAATTTCACTTGGAGGTGTCACACCATGGGTAATCTGGTATTAAATTTGTACTTTTTAAAACACTATGGCGCCAAACAAAATAGTTTTGTAGACTGAATTCATATAACTGACTGCCACTTTGGAAGCCCTGCAAACTATCTTAGAAATAACTTTCCCTTTTGGTTATTTTGATCTCACTTCCCTGGATCTTCTCTAGTACCAATTGTTAAAATTTTTATTTGTTTTACTATATTATTGCTTAATAAAATTTAGAGGATACAAGTATTTTATGTTACATAGGTAAATTGTATCATTCTGAAGTCAGAGCTTTTTCAGTGTACCTGTCACCAGAATAGTACGCATTGTACTCGATAGGTAGATTTTTATCCCTCACCCTTCTCCCAGCCTCTCCTCTCAGTTTCCAATGTCCATTACTGCTTTTTATGACCACATTTGTCTTTTTTTTAGCTCACACTTTTAAGTGAGAACATGTGGTGTCTGTTTTTCCATTCCTGAGATACTTCACTTAGGATAATGGTCTCTAGTTCCATTCAGGTTGTTACAGAAGACATTATTTTATTCTTTTTAATGTATGAGTGTGTGTTTATGAGTGTGTGTGTGTGTGTGTTTATAAATATATAATTGTCTTTACCACTCATCAATTGATATGCACTTAGTCTGATTTCATATCTTTGCTATTGTGAATTGTGCAGCAATAAATATTCAGATGCAGGTGTCTTTTTTATAAAAAGAGTTATTTTCCTTTGGGTAGATGGTAGGTCTACATTTAGTTCTTTGAGGAATTTCCTTATTGATTTCCATAGTGAATTTACAAGTTTACATTACCACCAACAGTGTATAAACATTCTCTTTTCATGGCATCCACCTGAGCATATATTGTTTTGTAATTTTTTTTATTTATTATTCCAGGGTATTGTGAGGGTACAAACATTCTAGTTACACTTTATGTCTTTGCCTCACCCAAATGCAGGTTAAAGGCATGGCTTTCCCTCCCTTTAGTGCTCCCCATGTCCTTTAGTTGTAGATTTGTCCCCTCGTCCCCCTAATCCATAGAGAGTATTTCTGTCATGTGATCACCCTAGTGTTGATCAGTTAGTACCAATTTGATGGCGAGTACAAATGGATCCCATTCTTCTGCTCTTGTGGTGCCTCACTTTGGATAATGGGCCTAAGTTTAATCCAGGAAAGTATAAGAGGTGCTAGATCACTGTCGTTTCTTATGATTGAGTAATATTCCATTGTAAACATATACCACATTTTAGTAATCCACTCATGGATTGATGGGCACTTGCGTTGTTTCCACATTCTTGCAATAGTGAATTGTGCTGCCATAAACATTCGAGTGCAGATGTCTTTATAGTAGAATGTTTTGTGTTCTTTTGGGTAGATGCCTAATAGCACTATTGCTGGATCGAATGGTATTTCTATTTTTAGCTCTCTGAGGTATCTCCAAATTCTTTTCCACAGAGTGTGCACTAATTTTCAGTCCCACCAGCAGTGTAAGAGTGTTCCTGTCTCTCCACATCCTCGCCAACATTTGTTGTTTTGTGATTTTTTGATAGAGGCCAATCTCACTGGGGTTAGGTGATACCTCATTGTGGTTTTGATTTGCATTTCCCTAATGATTAGAGATGTTGAGCATTTTTTTATATGTTTGCTGGAATTATTCTGTCTTCTTTTGAAAAGTTTCTGTTTATTTCCTTTGCCCATTTGTTGATGGGGTTGTTTTATTTTTTTTTGTTGATTGCCATTCTGACAGTGGTAAGGTGATATCTCAATGTAGTTCTAATTTTCATTTCCCTGATGATTAGTGATGCGGATCATTTTTTAGATGTTTATTGGTCATTTGTCTATCTTTTTTAGAGAAGAGTCTGTTCATATCTTTTGCATACTTTTAATGGAATTATTTTTTCATTCTTGCTGATTTCTTTGAACTCTTTGTAGCTTCTGGATATTAGCCCTTTGTCAGATGTATAGTTTATCAATATTTTCTCCCATTCTGTAGACTATCTATGTACTCTGTTGATTATTTCCTTTGCTGTACAAAAACTTTTTAGTTTAATTAAGTCTCATTTATTTATTTTTGTTGTTGTATTTGCTTTTGGGGATCTTACTCATAAATTTTTTGTCTACACCATTATCTTGAAGAGTTTTACCTACATTCCTCCTGGAATTTTTATGGTTTCAGGTCTTATGATTAAGTATTTTATCTATCTTGAGTAATTTTTTTTATGATGAGAGATAGGAATCCAGTTTCATTCTTCTAAATGTGCTTATCTAGTTTTTCTCACCACCATTTATTTAATAGAGCATCCTTTCCCCAGTGTACATTTTAATCTGCTTTGTCAAACATCAGTTCATCATAGTTATAGGGTTTTATTTATTGTTTCTCTATTCTGTTCCATTTATCTATATGTCTACATTTACACCACTAAAATGCTGTTTGAGTTACAGTAGCCTTGTAGTATAATTAGAAGTGAGGTAATGCTATGTTAACAGATTTGTTAATTTTGCTTAGTATTGCTTTGGGTATTCAGGCTCTTTTTTGGTTCCATATGGAGTTTAGGATTATTTTTTCTAGGTCTATAAGAAATAATTTTGGATTTTTTTTTATTTCAGCATATTACGTGGGTAGAACTGGACAGATCATCAAGGCAAAAGATCAATAAAGAAATACTAGACTTTAACAGGACTCTAGAACAAATGAACCAAATAGACATGTAGAGAACATTTTATCCCAAAACTGCAGAATATACATTCTTCTCATCAGTACATGGGACATTTTCCAAGATTGATCACATGTTAGCCCACAAAACAAGTCACAGAAAATTCAGAAAAATCTAAATCATCCCATGTGTCTTCTAGGATAACAGTGAAATAAAACTAGAAATCAACTCCAAGAGGAACTCTTGAATCTACACATGGTAATGGAAATTAAACAACCTGCTGATGAATGATTCTTGGATAAATAACAAAATCAATATGAAAACAAAAAGAGTTTTTGAACTGAACAACAATTATGACACAAGCATCCAAAATCTATGGTATATAGCAAGAGCAGTGTTAAGAGGTAAGTCTATAGCTTTAAATGCTTACATCGAAAACACAGATCACAAATAAACAACCTAATGTCACACCTCAATGAACTAAAAGAAGAAAAACAAGCCAAATCCAAAGCTAGCAGAAGAAAGGACATAACAAAGCTCAGAGCAGAAGTAAATGAAATGGAAACCCAAAAATATAATACAAAGACTCAACAAAACAAAAAGTTTGTTCTTTGAAAAAGTAAACAAATTGATAGACCTCTAACTAGATTTACCAGAAACAGGAAAGAAAAGACCCACATAAACTCAATTAGAAATGAAAAAAGGGACATTACAGCTGATACTACAGAAATACAAGTATCATGTATGACTACTACAAAAACTTCTACACACGCAAACTAAAAAGTCTAGGGAAATGGATAAATTTTTAGAAACACACGATCTTCCAAGCTTGGAATACATAGAAATCCTGAAGAGACAAATAATGAGTAATGAGATTGAAATGGTAATGAAATCTCTCCAAAAAAAGAGAAAAAAAAGCCCTGGACCAGATGGATTTACAGCCGAATTCTACCAGATCTAAAGAAGTGTTGGCACTTATATTACTGAAATTTTTCCATAACATCAAGAAGGATATAATGCTTCCTAAATCATTCTACAAAGCCAGTATCACCCTGATAACAAGGCCAAGAAAGGACACAACAACAACAAAAAAATAAAACTACAGACCAATATCCCTTATGAACATATATGCAACAATCCTCATCAAAATGCTGTCAAACCAAATTCAACAGCATATCAAAAAAATAATTCACTGTGATCAATTAGGATTCATCCCAGGAATGCAAGGATGGCTCAATATACACAAATCAATAAATGTGATTCACCATGTAAACAGAATTAAAAACAAGGACTATATGGTCATCTCAATAGATTCAGAAAAAGCATTTGATAAAATCTAGTGCCCCTTAATGACAAAAACCTTCAACAAACTGAGCATGGAAGGAACATACTTCAAAATGATAAAAGCCATATATAACAAATCCATAGTCAAAATCATACTGAATGAGGGAAATTTGAAATCATTACCCCTAAGAAATGGAACAAGACAAGGATTCCAATTGTCACCATTTCTATTCAAGATGGTACTGGAAGTCCTAGCCAGAGCAATTAGGCAAGAGAGAAATAAACAGCATGCAAATAAGGAAAGAGGAGGTCAAACTATCCCTGTTTGCTGACATTATTCTTTTTAAAGTGTTTGAGCCTATAGGGTCATTTTGAGTAATTTTAAATTACACAATCCTTTCAATGTATAAATAACTCATAATATAATTACAAAAAACTGAAAACCTATACTCCTAATATAAGCATAAAAGAGAAAATCAATAGAAAAATGGTATTATTTGTATAGTAGGTGAAAATTTTTGAGAAATATTACATGCCAGTAACTGTGTACTAAATATTTTATTTTCACTTTTGAGTGAAATCAAGGTTTGAATATATTGTTATTCAATATATTCAACAGTTAGAGATTAGTGAAAAACAAAAACAAATGCTAGACAATGTATATACTAAAAAAGAATCAACAAATAATTACCTGTAACATTATGAAGCAGATACTGACCTCAGGAGAGAAGGGCAACAAAGAAAAATTAAGAAACCATTTCAGAGAAGACAATCATTTTCTGTTTATTTATATCTGGTTAAAATGAGGCCAAAGTCAAAAGTTGAGGGGTTAAAAATAGTCTGATATCAATTGACTAATGACTGGCAGACATCTAGGGAAAACCCAAGCTATCCAGAAATGAAGCAAGGAACTCTGTATAAAACATAGGGACTGCCACCTATATTTATGAAAAAAATGTGGAGAGACTTATTTTATTAATATAAAATAAGCCATGTTGGACTGCTATTTGGTTTAATATTCCTTATTTTACAAAATAAAAAATGACAAGATCAAAGAGCCAAGGAATGGGTTCACTTTAGTTTTTTGATCTTTCTGTACTATGGATTGAAAGTCATTTAATTCTATGAGTAAAAGGAAATTATGTATTCTTTTTATAATTTATGTATAATATTTTAAACCACAGTACACAAAATCGATTGGCATACCTTTTTAAATATTGAAGAAAAAGATAAGCATGTTGTAGGATAAAGTTGAAAATGTTGATGACTATAACATAAAGAACTCAAAATAGTTCTGTCCAGATGAAGCTAGTTCTTTTGTCCTTCACATTTGTTATTTTCTCAAGCATTCCTTAGTCTTCCATAAATTTAACACTGGCAGCCCCCTTTCCTCATATTTACCCATGAGATTACTGACAATGAGAAATGAAGAACATTTAGAGCCATTTTGAGAACATAAGGGAGAGGTGATAATAATGAATACACTTTCCCCCTCTGGTGTCTTTAACAAATACAAAGGCAAGGATTTATAGAAAATAAGAGTCAATTTGTTATAATGAAACATTTATCCCCTTGATGAGGGAATATCTCTTACATTTAGTGCTTGGAAGCAATGCATAATGTTTTAATAAGTTCATTCATCTTTCATTTGCTGAGGCTATTTTTCTTGCTCTGGGTAGCATGAGTTAATATTTTGCAAAACATCTATCTTCCTCTTTCATATTTAATGAACAGACACTAGGTAATGGCAGAATTGAATGTGGGATATGTCAGGCAGGAGGAAGTATAACTAAAACGCAGTCTAGAAGCACCTCTCTTCTTATTTTTACCATTATTACTGATTTCAAAGTGCTTTGATTTAATTTGCAATCACTATTACCTGTTTTACAAACTGATTAAAATGTGCACAAATTCAGGGTATACAAAAGATTTCTTTGCCCATTGAATGAAGAAAACATTGTCTGGAATCCTTCCTGTTCTGAGTCCAAATGTATACTTCCTGTCTACTGATAAAATGTTGATATTGAGGGGTAGGCTTAACGCTTTCCTTTACAAAATATCTGCCTCAAAACAGAATTTATGATGCTCAGTTATGTTTTAGAGAAATAATAACCTAACCTATTATGTATTCAGAGAATATAACATAAGCCAAGACATATTTATGTAAAAAAGGCAAGTTAACTCCTATATACCCAATTTACAAAATTGTAAGATTTAATCTAAAATAAAAATTTTATAAAATTTATCCAGATAAGCTTTCTTAAAATTCTAGGTAATTACAGTAAATAAACCCAGGAAAACTTTTGTACCTGAGTTGCTATGATTCCTTAGGTAAGTCACAAATTCTTTCATCCTCTCTTTCTTCAGTTGTAATATGGAGATAAATATGAATGCCATTTGTCATATGTATTTTGTAGTGTTATTTTGAGGATTGCATGAATAATGCAATTTTAAAATAGGAAAAGGCCTTTTAAATCACCCAGTTCGCCACCATCACCATTATGTTTATAAAGAAACTATGATGGATTTTAAGCAATTTACCTCAGGAGCTCAGGTCTTCATTTTGCTGTTGGCACTTTTACTATTATCTATTGGTAAGCCACACTGACTCATGCAGACATATGCTCTAAAGGAACAATAAAGCAGGATGCAAATTCAGAAATATATTAATCAAAATATAAACATCTGTAGAAATATTTGTCAACAAAGAATTTAATACATATCCTTAGATACACAGTTCAAAAGATTATTACAAAACAATATAAAATAATGATGATCTATTTATTCATTGACATGAAAAGATGCTCAAGATAAATGCATAGGATAAATGCGTAGGTAGGAAATGCAGGCTACCAAAGTATATGCACAATGTTATTAACTTTGATTTTATTTAAAAACAATTCTTTGATACCAAGTGTTGGAAGGAGGTAGAACACCTCGAACTGTCATATACTGCCAGTGAAATTGTAAATTATTTCAATCATTTTAGAAAATTCTTTGACAGTGTGTATTAAAAACTTACCATACACATAGTCCTAGAAACCACCAATTCTACTCCTAAATATGTACCAAACAGAAGCACATCCATAATTTCTACCATAAGGCAGGCATTAGGATTTTGTAACAACAATGTTTCTAATAGCCCCAAACTTTAAGCAACCAAATGGCAAGCTGATTAAATAAAGTGTAGTGCATTTATATAATGCAATAATATACATCAGTGAGAATAAGCAAATTGCAATGACACATAATATGAATATATCTTACTATCCTGATGTTATACAAAATAAGCCAACAGTAAAAGAGGATGTAATGTGTGATTCCATTTATAAAAAATTCAAAAAATGAGAAAACCTAATCTACGTTTTTAAAAGTCAAGAAAATTTACTCTTGATGGAGAAGGATGTTGATGAGAGGACTCCTGGACTTCTGAAGGTGTTCTGTCTCTAAAATATTTATTATTTGTTAATTTTCTATATGTAGGCTATGTTCAATTACAATTACATAAAAATAATTCTCATGCATAGAAAAAATATCTGGAGAGGAAAATATCGACATGTTAATATAATAGCTATCATATCTGTATGGTAAGTTTATTGGTGATTTCTATATTTTCTTCCTACATTTTGTTCCATGTGGATTTTTTTATTCCAACAAAGAAAAGCAAACCATGTGAATTTTTATAGTGCAAGTATACTAATTTATTATGCAGAAAAACAATGAAGCTCTTTGCTTTTGCAAAAAATGCTAACTATGGTTTCAATAATAACCATTCTAACACTATGTAGTTAATCTATAATCTTCATAAAAAGTAAACATTTTATATCTTCAAACAAAAATAATAATGACAATGATGATGACACTGATATTTATAAGATATTTGTTCTCAGAGAACAGACCGAATAGTTTTAAAGTTGTTTTGAAAAAAAGAAAGATGAGGTTCTAAGAATCTATAAAAACACTTTTCCATTCAGGTCAACCATTTTGAATTGGAAATAATGGTTGCTTCTGTTAAAATGGGACCTTGAACTGTGGTCCACAACAACTTCCCCATGGTAACCTGGTATGCTGCCAAATTTTGGTTATTGGGTAAAGGATACATTTTCTCATACAAGTAAGCATACTCTTATGAAAAATTTTGTCAGATATAAAGTCAAATGAAAGAATGAATGTGTATTTCTTGAAACACAAAGACATTTTGTCTTGCTTGAATATAGGAAAGGGAGGTTACGACATTAAGCAGTTTTAAATAAATATTGACAATATGCTTAAAATCCACTAAGTGAATAGTGCAATTATTGAAGTTCCTTTGCCAAATATCATGAGACATCATATTGTTGTAGTAGTGATATTATCATAATTTTACATCATTTCTTCAATATTGTTTTTGGTATTTTTTTAATCCCTTCATGAAAGCTAATGATTTTTTTCAATATTACACTATAAGTTGAGAACCATTGTTTTATAACACATCTTTTTGTAAGTAGATCCTATGATCCATATCCATACCTAGCCAGAATGATTATCCATTGGCATTTCACACTCTTTTGACTGACAGACCAATCAGCCAGTTGTGTTTTCTGGTGAATAATGTGACTGATGAACTGAGGAAAAGCATAGTAGGCAGCGAGAAATTTGAGATTATCTTCTGTCTCTCTTGTATTCATTGTACTTTATTGACTAATCTTTGCAAGAAAATGGAACAAGTCAGTAAAATGTTACCATAACATTAAAATCTGTTCCCCAGCTTTGCATTATTTTTGGCTTAAGATACAATGAGGAATTGTTTGGGGTCTTGTGTGAATATTTCTGTGATTTGGAAGAAATTATTCATCTTTCTTTTGTGTGGTGGGAGGCACAAATGTGTTAATAAGACAGAAACATCCTATCAGGGAAAGAGTGAAATCACAAAGCATTGCTTTGTTGTATAAAAATAATCTTTTCTTAGTTCAGTTGGAAAAATATGAATTAGGAAAAAATATCTTGTGGCTCAAAGGATGTTAATAAAACTAAGCTAAATAAATAATAGTAAGGAAACTTATGATCCATATAAACATCAACTACAATAGCTATTAGTCTTTGTGTCACTTGCTTCTTGAATTAGCCTCATAATTTTCATTTTAGTTTATTCCAATTTCCTTTCATGTTAGTTATTGTGAAGAAAATTATTGACTTAAATTGTATGTATTAGGGCTGGGAAGTAGGACTAGTTGCTAAAAGGTGAATAACATTTATGATTTACAAAAAAGAGAAAGAAAGACTGCAAGTGGGAAAATGAGTAGAAATGAGGTATGGTAAACAAAACTTATATTGGTTAAAGTAGCTCAAATAGTATCCTCAAAGTAAATCCAACTAGAATTGTTTCTTAAAGGAGTTAATGAAAAAGTGTCCATGTACTGAGTAAATTGTTTGAAAACCTCTTTGTCTTGTGTTACCATATTTCCATAACTGGAATAGAGAATGTAGCCTATTTTAAATAATTACTAAATTTTAGGTCTCTTTAATAGATGCTGTGTTAAACTCCATGATATATTATTTTGAAAATTTCCAAGGGAAGTTCATGCTGTGTGCATACAAATTTACATCAAATCAACAGTGTTGACCAGAATATATGCTACCCCTTCATAACGATTCCATACTTCACTACACTTGACGCAATGCTGGACCCAGAGCACTTATTTGACTGATTTGAAATAGACCATCTCCAAAATTCAATTATAGGGTTTGTACAAAAATCTCCTTCAGTCTAGTCTGCTTTGCCTTAAATTGTGTCTGCAGGACACTGTCATGGGCAGAAGAGTAAGTACAAAGTTAACTCATTCTTTGGCTTCAGCCAGTTAAGATCTCAGATCCAACTGATCTTTTTCATAGGGCCACATGGATAACGTGGGGAAGTGGGGAACTGTGTGAAGTTTCTCCTTTAGAATCTGTTGTTTATCATTTGGTTAACAGGTTTGAATTGTTCTAACACAGTATACAATGCTGTGTATCTCCTAAATATATAGGGCAAAGAACAACTCATTCTAGACTACGGAATGCTTTAAAGACAGTTCCCTATATTATTTGAATTACCATATAGCTGAGTTTACCTAATGCCAACAAATCAAGATTTAGGAGGGTATACTATATTTGATATCCATCCCATTGCATTATTCAGTATAGTATGTCATAACACAGTAGTCCAAGAAAATAATACATGCCTTGGAACTTAGAGAAAAAACGCTATTGACATAAATCAAGATGATTAGCTTTGTGCATTAATTACATAACCAAAATTGCAACTCCTATGAAAAGACCATAATTTGAACATTTGATCTTCTAGTTATATTTTCTATGATATCTGAAAGTTCAAACTCTTTTTCTATGAGCAGAAAAAAAGCCTTAAATAAATATATAAAAAGTTTAGCAAGTTTTGCATTACATCTGTTTCTATGTAGCTTTGTTCTTCACTAGAGCCTTATACATATTCAAAGTAAGAGATCAGAGAAAGGTATCACTTGAAAATCAGTTTTCCTAGCCATATCTGATCAAATTTTCCTAGGTTGATGTGAAATATAGTAATAAATCATGTTCACTTGCATCAGTCATGTTGCATTATGTTATTGTCTCCTAAACCAAAATAAATGCACACAATGAGATACAGCATGACACAAGGGAAGAGAGTAGCCGGGAAATTTAAAGACATTGCAGTGAAAAATAGTGAGGCAGTAGAATTATAATCCATTGGAGAAAGTGCTCATCTATTTATTTATGCTTAAGAAAACTTTTTTTTTTCAGATCATGGGAAAGAATAAATATGTAATACAAAAAGAAGTTGTCAAGAGCAAGATTTTTTTTTTACTTGATCATTCAGTTTAGATATGACTATCAAGTCAACAAAATTCACTCTAACCTACTATGTGTCAGTAATCATGGTCTTTATTCATTTAGCCTTGAACTATAATCTTTATTTCTTTGTACTACAGTTTATTTTTTTTCAAAGTAAAATAACAAATAAACAGCCAAGAGAAAACTCTTATGGGTGTAAGTGAAGACAAATTAAAACTTAAGATGAGTCTCCATAGGTATCAAAATTATAAGCAATAGCATAGTTTCAGAATATAATGTTTTCCTTGATTTTTCTTATAAGATTTGTATGGACAGCTTCAATGAATAGTGAGTATTCATCTATATTCATTTAGTGTCAAGATGATGTGTTCTATGCATGAAATGAATTTGTCATTGCTAGTTGAGGCTACAAAAATGCCATGAAAGACCATTTTTTGCCTTTCTATCAAATAAGCTAGTCATTTCTCTAGTAGACAGTGCTCTTTCATGGATTTTTATGACCATTAATACATTTCAATCAATTTGAATCATCCAAATACCTTTGAATTGCATAGTGGAGGACAGATTTTTCAATGGATTGACACAAGTCAACCTCTTTTCATGGCTAAATAACATGTAATATTTGAAACTAAAATATAAGCATATGATAAATCATAATTTTTCTAAATCATCATCCCTGATTGGACATTTAGGCCATACCATTTGTTTTGAGCAAAATCAAAGAGAAATAATGAATAAATAAAGTGTCTCTTTAGCACTTACAAAATAAATTTAAAAAAATAACATTTTTATCTCAACTTTCACACAACATATTCACAACTGTTTTTAGTTTTTGTTTTTTTTCTAGTGAAAAATAGTTTAGAAAGAGTGGACCTGCTAGTACCAGAGCTTCCCGGACTATTATTTTGCAAAATGCATGTGGAAACACATTAGTGAGTCCTGTAATTAATTAAGTGGACTGCAACAAGCAACTTAAAAAATAAAAAGAATTAAAATAGAAAATGTCAGAAGGCATTACACTTAGTAAAGGGTAGTTTCATTAAATTATTTTTTTTCAGTTATCTGTGTATTTATAGACTCTATGTGTAAAATGTATTACTTAACCATTTCTTACTGTGGGCTAAATTAAAAAAAAAATGTGAAAGCCACTGGCATAGGCCATGTAAAGTAGGTTCCATTATCCATACACATATGGCCAGGAAAATGTGAGTTCAGCATGGGCCAAAGGTGGTTTTCATAAAGACCTGTCATGCTTACTCCTGTACATTTTCAGAACAGTGACAGAACAATGAGAGTGAACCTGAGGTGGATGTGCCCCAGGAATGTCAAGTCATTTCTAAATAGTCAACAGATAAATACCACATTTTGCACGCTCTTTCAGAGCTGCCTTCACTCACTGAAACCACCCATTATGTGGGGACAGCTGGGTCGCAGCGGCAGTAACTCTGCCATTTACAATAGGAGTGCATTTGAGATCCTTTGATACCAAGAAGGTGCCTGAGTCACCTTAACTTATATCACTGGTAATTTTAAAAGCCTGTTTTATTTAAAAAGCTGGCATATTTTGGTATTTCACTGTTTCCTGTGGATTGAACCAATTAGCAGGACTATTACTATGAGCAAATGGTCTCCATCATTATTTCCTATGAGTGCATTTCATGATCTTATGCTTTTTTGTTTTGTTTTACTGGTAAATCAAAGCAAATCCAGAATGTTACCCATTTTTAACTGAAACGAAAAATCTCCCACTGATACCTTGGTGAGCTATTTTATTTTTCTCGAATAGCTAAATCTATTTTGTAGTTCCCATGAGACAAAAAGTTCCCATAGATTTTTATTAATAATTCAATATTGTGTATGGAATTAATGATGTCATCTTCTGATAGGCCAGAGAAAGTGCATTTAGACAGCATCATGTGTGGTTTTGGACAGGCGAAGATAATTCAAATTTTAGAAATAAACAAGATGAAGTGATCTTCCTTTAAGTATAGTTCTTTCTTTGTGTGTGTATTACTATCATTAAGATTTGACAATTTCTTGTTGCTTTACCAATACATATGACCATTTTCAGTTCCTATGGATAATAAATCAGTTACATTTTCTCCAAAATTGTTTATATGTATCTAAACCATATGTAAATTAACTGACTACCTTTTTACAGCCCATTTTTTTTCATCATTGAGTTCAATTCATACTGTATTTTCATTTAGTATCACACAATTAATTGTTCTCCAATTGTTTTAAGTATGTTTATTTTACAGCTCCATTAGTCTTCTTGCCCATGTAATTCTCTCAGAACCTACACAATTTTTAGCCTACAGTAGAGATTTTTGATGCTTGCTACACATATTCAAATAGTTATAGGGTATATGACAGATTATAACTTTCTTTGCCTAAAGGGAAAATATAGCAAAAAAAAAGAAGCAAAAGAAAAAAAACCTAGTAACCAAAAATTGTGGGGATTTATTTATATACTTTAGGGGGATTTGGAAAGACAATTTACTCTAATGGAAAGAACCCTTGTCAGAGGACCCAATTTGAGTCCTCATGTATGGTTCTGAGAAAGAACCCTAGATTGACTAAACATTGTATATCTGTCTTTTCCCACCCCTCAGAGTTGTAAAGCCAAAATGAAATATAATATGTGAAAGTACACAATTGACTATGATATTCCATACATATGTGGGGTTATTATTGCCTCCCTTTCTTTATGTAAATGTGTGTGGAATTATTGAACATACTTACCTTATTCAGTTTCTATACTCTTTTTTTCTTTGCTCTTCAAAGGCACTGAAGATGGCAAGGTGATCCGAAGATACAGCTAACTTATTACTATCCATGAAGGATTTAGCTATGATCTGTTCATTTTTAGTTTGTCATTGTCATACTGACTCCTGGGAGTCAGATTAAATGAAAAATAGATTAGGAATGAAAAAAATATATGAGTTTATTAGTCTGAATATGTTCACATGCACTATACATTATTGATTATCAAAACCTGATCATATTTAGCTTAGGAGGGCCCCAAATGCACCATAATCTCTCCAAATTCTAGGAATGCATGGTGTTTCTTTTGCTTAGGATGTTTTTCTTTGCTATGTCATCCTCATTGCCATCAGTAAGAAAATATCTACTAATTCTTCAGTTATCTAATTATAAAACACTTTCTACATGAAAGTTTTCCTGACAACTTAGTCTGTACCAGGGGTTTTTCCAATAGTTCATACCATTCTGTATTATAATTGCCTGTGTACCTATTCTGTATCATGCATGATACTCTAAACTCCTCAAGGCAGGCACTCTATATTTCATAAATTTATGCAAAAGTATTTATTGAGTTTCTCATTCATGTACATGCAACACTTAGCACATTGTCTCATAGTATTAGATGTTCAGTGAATAAATGAAAACAAAAACTAAAACCAAGATTTTGGTTTCATAACAGAAAAATGGAATTTAAAGAGTCCCATGACGCCGGCTCAGTGGCTCACACCTGTAATCCTAGCACTCTGGGAGGACAAGATGGGCAGATCGCTTCAGCTCAGGAGTTGGAGATCAGCCTGAACAAGAGCTAGACTCTGTCTCTACTAAAAATAGAAAAATTTCAGAATGTGATGGTGGCACCTGGAGTCCTAGATACTCAGGAGAATGAGGCAGGAGGATCTCTTGAGCCCAGGAGTTGGAGGTTGCAGTGAGCTATGATGATGCCACTGAACTCTACCTAGGGCAACAAAATGAGACCCTGTCTCAAAAATAAATAAATGAAGCTCTCTGGGAGGCCGAGGCGGGTGGATTGTTTGAGCTCAGGAGTTCGAAACCAGCCTGAGCAAGAGCGAGACCCCATTTCTGCTAAAAATACAAAGAAATTATTTGGACAACTAAAAATATATAGAAAAAACTAGCTGGGCATGGTGGCGCATGCCTATAGTCCCAGCTACTCAGGAGGCTGAGGCAGGAGGATCGCTTGAGCCCAGGAGTTTGAGGTTGCTGTGAGCTAGGATGATGCCATGGCACTCTAGCCCGGGCAACGCAGTGAGACTCTGTCTCAAAAAAAAAAATAAATAAATAAAATAAAATAAATGAATGAATAAATAAATAAATAAAAATTCCCATGACCAAAAATTTTCACTATATTAGTAATATCTTCATTATTAAAAAAACTCTTGCTATTATCCATTAATCAGACAAATTTGTAGTGATGTAATAAATCTTAATGCCATAAATTAAAGATTAGTAAGTATAAAATTCCTCTCCTAAACACATAACTTAGTTTTCCATATTTTTCACACTATTAATAGTAATTTAATGACCTACTGCTACTTTTGGATATACCTTAAATAAATGTACATATATTTGTAGAAACACTGTGGTGCAGTCCCATAATGGTGGAAAATTAAAGTTTGGAGACTATTATTCTTATGAATAATGTGGTTGGATAAACATATTTTGGTCATTTCATAGGACAGCTGATAAACTGACAATAAAATAAAAGATAACAGGAGCTATGCAGTTATAAATATCAAATCTATGTGCCATATCAAATTTATGAAACTATAATATTTCAACTTTAGAGCCACAAGTTCAACAGGTGAGATAAGGCATTAGTATAACAATAATTAAATATATTTTCAAGAGGTCCTTGAAAAATTTTAAAATGGAAATATCAGTATATATAAACTATGTTAAAATGCATTTTCTTTTTTTTTCCTCAAATGCCTTTTATTAAATACTACTTGCTTTGAAAAATCATTCCTTAACAGCCAAAATGAAATAAGGACTAAATTCATATAGCTCCATTTAATTTTCTTAGTTGCTCACACTTTTTTAGAAATTAAAAATCAAAGAATGATTGTGTTGATGTATTTTAACAGAGATATACGTTTTAATATAAAACTCACATGTTGCCTTTTAATCATGGGCCTAAAAACTGGAATAGGATAGATGGTTGTGAGATGTCTGGATGCTTTGCAAGCAAGGGATAAAATGATTTAGGATAAGCCCAGAATTTTTCAGAAGCATGAACCTTTCTTGTTATTTCCTTGCCACCCTGAGTCAAGAAATTACAAAGCTTACCAAAGGGACATTGTCGCATAATCAATAGCAATGCTATAAATTTTAAGGCACTATTAAATGAGGCATGAATAGTATTGTCCAACAGATACAATTTTGCCAAAGAAAAAGAGCATCATTGGCCAGAAAATCTCTCAAAACTAACTAACATATAACATTATAAAGAGAAAAAATAAGCAAACAACATAAGAGTGAATCCATTACTTTCCCTTCCTGCACCTGGAAGATGAAAATATCAGGCACATTTTATCCTTGAAGTATTTCTAAATCAAGTCTTCAGACCAAATAGGAGATGGAACCACAATAGTTTGGATGAAATTCAGAGAAAAATAAAATATTCATTAGTTTGGGAAGCACATAAAAAAAACACAGCTTAATAATTATCCACCAATTACCTAAGTGCAGGTGGCCTTTGTCAAGTATTACCATTTTTTTATCAAAAAAAATGAAATGTTCATTTCATTTTCAAAATAAACAACAACAACAAAAAAAACAAAGGAAAACTAATTCTATATGTTCCTTCAGATATTCAGTGACATTATTTCAATCTTGCCCAAAAAAGGGGGGAGAGGGAAAAAAAATGTCAAAACAAGATGTTATTTTTAATGGTGTCTGTAGGGCATAGTCAGCTGAATATAAACCCAAATCTAGATGTTAATTTACTTCTGTAAGCATGTTCTCTGATCTCAGGTAGAGTCAGTCATATATCTCAGAATATCTGTCCTAAATAGAAAAACTTAGAGTAGATACAAGTCATTTCCCTATTACCATAGAATGTTAAAAATGAAAGACAGAAAAGAGATCTTTATAGTTAAAATCCCTCATTATACATAGAAGAAAAATAAAGCTCAGAGAGGAAAAGTGACCTGTCCAAGATTGCCAAAGTAGTTACTGGCAGAGCCAGGACTAGAATCAAGTTTCCCGTCATATAATTCAGGCTTTGTTCTCCCAATCATGATACTGTTTCTCTACCAGAATGCACCAATACCAACAGGAAACATGGCATTGCTCTAGACACTGTAGTAATAACTTCCCTGGCTCCTTGCCCTAGTCCTCGAAGCAGAGCATTGTAATGCTGATTTCCAGATCAGCACTGAATTAGATTCTAGGAGCAAGTATAGACATCATCTGATGTGTAGCTTGGTGGCCAAACAACTAGCTGGACTTGCCACTCCGACCTTACACCCTAGTTCTATTACTTTCCACTTTCTCCTTTCCTTTTCATAAATGCTTTACTTTCAAGGAACTAGGCCTTTGTCACTTTTTCAATGCTTGACTAAATAATGTGGAATCTAGACCAGGGTGTGCTTTACAATATGCTACTTTTCTAAATACTGGAATCCTACTTCAGGCCACTGACTGAATATCAACTAATCTATGTCCCTCCTGAGTTCCCCTGCTGAACTGCCTGGACTCTTCCTTACTATTACACCCTCATTACAAAAAGTTGCTCCTTTTTTTTATTTCACTGTATTATGGGAGGACAAATGTTTAGGTTACATATATTGACTTTGCCCTGCCCAAGTCAGAGCTTCAAGCATGTATATCCCCCACATGGTGTGCACCACACCCATTAGGTGTGAATATATCAATCCCCTCCTCCCCCCTCCCACCTGCCTGACACCCCATGAACATCACTGCTATACGTGACCATAAGTGTTGATCAATTAATACCAATTTGGTGGTGAGCACATGTGGTGCTTGTGCTTCCATTATTGCGATACTTCACTTGGTAGAATGGGCTCCAACTTCATCCAGGATAACAAAAAAGGTGCTAGATCACCATTGTTTTTTGCAGCTGAGTAGAACTCCATGGTATACATATACCATATCTTATTAATTCACTCACGTATTCTGCCATGGGACTACCAGAATAGATAAAGAAATTCAGCAAAGTCTCAGGTTACAAAATCAATGCTGACAATCAGTAATATTTCTATATGTCAACAACATTTTAACTGAGAACCAAATTAAAGTCTCAATACTCTTCACAATAGCAACAAAAAAAATAAAATACCTAGGAATATATTTAACTAAGGAGGTAAAAGACCTCTACAGGGAGAACTACAAAACTCTGAGGAAGGAAATAGCAGAGGAGGTACACAGGTGGAAAACCATACCATGCTCGTGGGTCGCCAGAATCAACATTGTTAAAATGTCTATACTACCCAATGTGATCTACAGATTCAATGCAATCCCTATTAAAATATCAACATCATTTTTCACAGATCTAAAAAAAATAATTCTATGCTTTGTATGGAACCAGAGAAGACCCTGTATAGCAAAAACAATCTTAAGCCAAAAGAACAAATTGGGAGGCATCAACTTACCAGACTTCAAGCTATACTGCAAAGCTACAGTAACTAAAACATCATGGTACTGGCACAAGAACGGAGACATAGACCAAGAGAACAGAATTAAGAACCCAGATATAAAACCATCCTCATATAGCCATTTAATCTTTGACAAAGTAGACAAAAACATACACTGTAGAAAAGAATCCTTATTCAATAAATGGTGTTTGGAAAATTGGATAGCCACATGTAGAAGACTGAAATAGGAACTGTACCTTTCATCTCTCACTTCTCATAAAAATCAACTCACGGTGGATAACAGACTTAAACCTAAGGCATTAAACTATAAGAATTCTAGAAGAAAATGTTGGAAAAACTCTTATAAACATTGGCCTATGGAAACAATTTATGAAGAAGACCCCAAAGGCAATCACGGCAACAACAAAAATAAATAAATGGGACCTGACCAAATTAAAAAGCTTCTGCACAACTAAGGAAAACATCACGAGAATAAACAGACAACCTACAGAATGGAAGAAAATATTTTCTTGCTATACATCTGATAAAGGGCTGATAACTAGAATCTATATAGAACTCAGGAAAATCAGCCAGAAAAAAATCAAACCCCATTAAAAAGTGAGCAAAGGACATGAACAGAAACTTTTCTTTTTTTATTTCAGGAAATTATGGGGGTACAAACATTTAGGTTACATGTTATGACCAACTAATGGTCAACAAACATATGAAAAAATGCTAAACATCTCTAATCATCAGGGAAATGCAAATCAAAACCACAATGAGACATCAATTCCAGTGAGCATGGTTTTTATCAAAAATTCCCCAAATAATAAATATTGGCATGGATGTAGAGAGACAGGAACACTCATACACTGCTGTTGGGACTGCAAACTAGTATAACCTCTGTGGAAAGTAATATGGAGATATTTCAAAGAGCTACAAGTAGAACTACCATTTGATCCAGCAATCCCATTACTGGGCATCTACCTAAAGGAAAAAAAGACATTCTATAAAAAAAGACATGTACACTATAATGTTTATAGCAGCACAATAAATAAAGTTATTCTTATATCAGATACTATTCACATATCTTTGAGGTTTCCTGCTGGTTATCCTTGATGGTAATTGTCCATTATTCTGAGATTCCTTGCATATTCTCCTGATAGATTTGTTCTGACCTGCTGCCTAAATTCCACTTAATCTGTCAAAACTTTGGTTCTTTGTCAAATCCTGTCACTGGCCATTCATGAGTCCTTTATGAAGGACAATTTCCTTGGAGCTACTATTTTTGATTGTGCCATGAGAAATCATAAACAGAAAGAGGAATGGTGTTATTCAGATCAGAGATATTTGGTATTGAAATTGTATACATTTGTTTATAATAATCTAAAAAAATGTCATATTCATCTGTATTTCCCAGTGTCCCAACATTCCCTTCACAGTAGAGGTGGGAAAATTAATGATTAAATTCAGATAAATGTCAGTATTTTAGTGGGTCTGATAAAAGCACCTCACTCTCCTTCTACACTTATTAATAGAATATTAATACTCAAGAGTGAGATGCTCTCAGGGATGAGAAAATTCAAGACCAAAATATCAGTATTAATATTTTTGCAACTATATGCTAAATTGGAAGATGTGACTTACAGTTATCACTGTTTACTAGCCTTTCCTAAAATTGTTTAGACTTGTCCACCTATTCTCAGACAACTCTAAACAATTGCCATTCATCTCCTTCAGAGAGAAAGCCATTCTCTCATGGTTTATCATGCAACTTAGAGATCAGGACAGTATGTACCCTTTCTGAGAGTAGGCCAAGTGGAAGATAAGATAGAATTATATACTTCAATAAAGCTTAAAAATGAAAAGAAAAGGTAGAAGAAATAGCTGGGTAAAAGATACACTCTAACCCCCAACGAATTTGGGAATTAGCGTCTCCTGATAAAAGCTAGATATTGATTTAAAGGTAACATTTGTTAATGTGAGTAAGGTATAGTTGCTAAAAGGGATTGGATATGATGATCACACAGAAAACAATTTTATGTATAGATTGTAGAGGCAGGCTGACCTAGGTTCTTGTCCTGGTTCTGTCACTTACCAGAGTGCTTAATCTCTCCAAGCTCTTATTTCTATATCTTTAAATGAGGTAATATATGTCTGTTTTATCCAGTGGTTGTGGAAATAAAATTAACTGTTTGGTTTGTTGACTGTAAAGTACCTACACATGTAAGGGGATTATTGCTTCTATAGGAAGCACATATGGGGAATTCCATGGCAGAATAAATCTCTAAAAAGGAAAGAGGGACATGCTCATATTTTCTATATAACTGTCAAAATATTTTGATAACTGAATAATATAGTGACATTTTATAGGCATTAGGGCAGAAACAAATTTTTAAGTGAAATCACTATGCCTCCTTCAGGTGTCTTTCTTAGATCTTTTTTTTATAAACTTTGTTTCTTATCCATCCAAAGTCATTAATCAAGCCATTGATTGATGCTTGAAATAGTGCAGGTGCTGCTATTACATATTCATTATTAATCAAATTATTTATTCAGCCCAGTAGATTCTACATACACAACAAAAATTTCCAGCATCCCCTCATGTTATCTAGAATATAAAGTTTATCACAGTAGTATTCATAAAAAATTTTATTGGGATTATAAGAAATGTCAGTTCTCCAAATTAAGAGTCTCTAGAGCCTAGATTCTCTACTTTTACTTCTTAAAGAATAGCTGTTTTATTTTTATGTATTTTACAACACTGTTGAAAATAAAATTTTGTTTACTTTTCAAAAATGGGTTAAGATTTCAACATGAAGAATCAGACTTTGTAAAATTATTCTCTTGGACTTTTTCAGGGGCAAGATCTTCAGGATTATCTAGTTTGATGCCTTCAGTTTCCGGACAAGAAAACTAGAAATCTAAAGAGGAGTGGTAACTTGATTAAGATTACAGTGTGCAGAAGAATCTGGTCTGAGAATGCCTATGTTCTTCCCACTGCTTTCAAATATGGTAAGAGCTATTGAACTAAGAATGGTATCTTTGATACAGAATTAGTGGAAATGCCAATATGCTGTTCTTGCCAAAGCAAAGTATTTCAGATTCTATCAGCCTAAATTTTCACTGATGAGCTCAATTTTATAAAGTACATACTAATAAGCACATGGTAAGTTACCTACTATAAAGTGTTTAATGAAAATATTTTGACAACAATTTTTATCCTCTAATGCTGTATTTGAAATAGCTTTGTATAACTGTCACAGATGGGATCCCAAATCATTTAGGGATATTGTAAATGTGTGTGCATGATCACCAACCTTTTATCAGGTGTAAATATAATATCATAGTACTTCTTGAAGAACGCCTTAAAGTGAATATTTTAACATAAATAGATTGGTAGCATTGTCTTCAGCAATGAAAGAAGGCATATACTGAACTATTACACATATTTGAAAATGAGAAAAAAAATTGAAATGAATTGACTTTTGAAATAGCAAATTTCTAAAAATAGCCACTAATTTGTTTGCAAAGAGCTTAAAATACATCATATGCTTCTGCTTTGTATTTAATCAGCTTCTATTGAGATTTTTTTTTATTTAGAGCTCATTACTGAGTGTCATGTGAAGATAAAAATAATATAACAAGCATAGCCTTTATGCTTAGAAAGTATGCTCTTTACTTGTAAATCTATATTAGATGTGTTTGAGGAAAAAATGCACTGCAGGACTTTTCAAGTGAGTTAAATCTGCTGTTATTATTTTCTATCATTTTCTTTGTTTTCACTTCTATCCATTGAAACTATCATCTTTATTTGCTGTATTTTCTTGTGATACATTAAAGGAACAATAAAATAGTATTGCAGGTGACGATTCCCTGTAAGCATTTCCAATGCATATGCTATTAATTACCTCGTATGTATATGTGTTTACGTAAATAATATAAATTACTTTTGATGTTTAAAACTTCACTGCATGTACTCACCAGCAAACTGGTTTCACTGACCAACATCTAAGTGCACATATAGGAATAACATTTATCCGGCGTTGGACAGATGGGAGGGGGGAGGAGGGGATGGGTCTATACATACATAATGAGTGCGATGCACACCATCTGGGGGATGGACACGCTTGAAGCTCTGACTCAAGGTGGGGGGGTAAGGGCAGCATATGTAACCTAAACATTTGTACCCCCATAATATGCTGTAATCAAAAAACAAAACAAAACAAAAACTTATATGTGATACAATACTGCAGTATAATTCTGTATTTTTTTAAAATTAGCATCATGTTTTTGCTATCTTTCCATGTTAAGATCGATGGTAGATAGATAATAGACAGAGACAAAGAGAGATACAGAGATTCAGAGATAAAGTTGACTTACTCTATGAAGTATATAATATTCCATCCTATGCTTCAGTTTGCTATTGGTTAATACTATTAATACTATCTTGGAGCAACTTTTTTTCATATTTGTCAAACTATTTTCATTAACATATATCCAAACTGTATTTCTGCCTGTTTTTAATATAGGCAAATAATTTTATTAGTTGTTGTTACTATATATCTGGATGTATTTCTACTATCTAATTTTCTTTTTATGTACATACCATGTTTTCTCTTTGTTCTTCTTTTTCCTTTCCTGTCATCTATTGAGTTGATCGACTTTTCATCATATGTTTCATACATTTTTTTCCTGTTGCTACTAGTTTGGAATTCAAATTTTCTATTTCTATTATTTTAGTGATTTTCTTTACGTTTTTAACATGTACACTTAAGCTGAAATTGTTATAGTTAATCGGTGTCTATATTTTCTTTCCCAAAAAGATGAACATTTTACAATACTCTGCCTAAAATATATCTCTTCCCATCTTTTATCCTATTGTCTGTCATGTTAGGTGTACATTGTTATTAAACCTTGCAGTAATTGTCATTATTATTGATTGGCATTTTAAAGGAGAGTAACCCGTTACTTGTTCAAATTTCCCAATAGCTTTTACCAATTTCTTTCCTCACCATTTTTCTTGCCTCCCAACCCTTCATTTCTTTCACAATGAAGTAACACTCTATAGTAGTAAACTCTCAAATTTTGTAGGTCTGAATATTTCTTTCAGTCTTCTTCTTGAATATCATTTTAAATGATTTTATAATTTTAGATTAAAATTTATGTTCTGTTGCACTTCAAATATATTATTTCATTTAGTTATAATAGTTATTTTTGTTGATAAGAAGCCATTATGTATGTCTAATTATAATTTCATAGTGGATAATGATTCTTTTCTCCCTGGTGAACTTTGAGCTTTGTCCTTATCTTTGATAGTTATCATTTTAACAACTTAATGGATCTAGATGTAGATTTGAGGTTTTTTTTTTCCCCATCTTATTTAAAACCTAGTATATTATTGCTTAACACTGAGCAGGTTTGTCTTTTCTCAATTCTGGAAAATTATTAGTCTCTTTACAGAAAATTGTCTCCTTCTCATCTTCTTTATTTTCTGGTTCTGGAACTCCTTTTAGATATTACTTGATTGAATCTTCTCCTATTATGTCCTCCATATTGCTTGGATTTCTCTTTTATATCCTCCATATCTTTAATGCTCTATGCTACAATTAGCTCGTTTCCTAAGATCTATATTCTATTGCACTAAGTCTTTTTTCAACTCTGTCTAGTCTACTTTTCTCTTTTACTCAGGGTCTTCGTACAAATGTCTGTATTTTTTATTTCAAAATTTGATAATTTTTATTTTTCCTGTGATGTCCTGATCTTGCTTATGTGGCGTCTATGTTTTCCTTTGACACGTGATTATTTTAAACATACTTTAAGCCTCTTTCACTTTTTTCTATTATGTATAGTTCAAGATGTGCTAGTTCTTATGTTTATTTTATTCATTTATTCTCTCATAGTGGTTTATTTAAATGTGTGGTATGCAATTTTAATTGTAACCTCACCTTCAAAGTAATTATTATGGAATTCCTCTATACTCTGGATAGTGCAGATTTTCTTCAAGTAGATTCATATTTGACTCTGTTGAGCCTCTAAGAGTCTAAATGTTTCTAAGGCTACATTTATATTATTATAATTTCTTGGTTTGCAATTTTCATGATATTTGCATACTATGAATTGGACACTTTTCTGCATGTGGCACTGGCTTCAGGTTCTGATTTCTTTCAGGTGATCCATTTTTACAACACTGTCAAGATGACCAGCATCCTCACTAAGTCCCTAGACCAGTAGGTGGAGATATTTTAATGCCTAATGTTTTATAGAACTTTGGCTCTTGCCATTTTTCAGAGAACTCAGTTCATTTTTCACCCATTCAGAGATCCAAAGCCTTGCCATCTTTATTTATATGAGTATTAAATTGTCAGCATTTATAAAATATTTCTGGATCTATTATCACATTAATCACTTGAGTTTCATTCTCATCATCTATATACCTATGTCCATATAATTTCTAAATAGTTCCAGCTTGAGCTCCAGTCTTATGTTTATAATTGCTTATTAGACATTTCCAGGACACTAGATATTAGTGTCTATCATAACCTCAAACTCTACATTTCTAAAACAAAATTCTCTCATATGCCAAAAAACTGATTTAATTTCTTGAATTTCCTACAGAAAACCCTTCACTGTAATGCATACTTGAGAAAACATACACCAAGCCAAATATGTCACAAGCCACAAACAGAATTTTGTACTATATAGGGGTGTCTTTTCTTAAAGAGAAAAAAAGTGAAATTCTGAAATACCACTGATGTTTAGATACACATTTAATTGATATATCTGTGACACGTTTTACTTTTTAAACAATGTTTTCCTTTTACAATTTAACACAAGTCTTGAAATATATTTAACAAGTCTAGAGACAGATTTATTTCTGCTTGATTTCTATCTTCATCCTGTTTGAATTAATTTATGAGACTTGTGATTCTTTTATAAGCATCTATCTGATTTTTCCTTTTTCTTCAGTTTCTCTCTCATTTGTCATAAAATGAAATTAAAATGTATTTAAATATTAAAATACTTATACCAACAGGTACTTCTCTACAGACATAGATGAATATGCCACCAAAACTAAATTACTGGTTGGCAGCCTGTAATAACTCATAATTATTATTTGTCAACTGATATATAAATGTTCAAATTAAGTTAAAAAAAAGACATTTTAGGGTGTCATTGTAAAACCCTATATGAAAATGAGGATTACATGAAGATTAATTATAACAAAGCTAATTATATTTCTTATTTGGTAATTAGTTTTCTAATCACTCAATTATAAAGCAAACCTTTCATTTTTCCTTTATCCCTGACCTTCCATACACAATTAACTGTAAAATCCTATAGATGTTTTACTGAATGTGTTTTCTGAATCCTCATGTTGAACCATTCTCCTTGATATTCTAGTTCAAGATTTTATGACTCCTATGTAGGCTTATAATTTATCTCTATGATACCAAACTCCTCACCTTCACTGGACTCAAATATGCCCCTTCACATTCTCATATTTGTGTTTTTCTTATTCTATTCGCCCCTTATTACATCAACCAATATCACTAAGATGGTTATCAGAATTATATGCTTCTTTAAAACCCTGTCTCAATCTTTATTATACAAACCTTTTCATTACTATGCTAACTTAAAATGATCTGTGTCTCCACTTATGTATTATGTTAGTTGTTTGGCACTCATAATATATTGCCTCATAGAGTGGTAGGTATATGATAAAAAGTCCATGGCAAATTTCATGGACCACTAGAATTCTGTCAATACAAGAGTCTTTAAAAATACTTGAAAGCTGATGTATTCTGCCAGACATATTCAAGTTATTTCAAGTATCTACTTATTCTTCCTGAGCAGATTGTAGCTTGCAATTGATCATAGTAGAACAACCTTAGTTCTTAATAAGTGGCCCATGAGACCCTATGTGCCCTGTTTTTATCTTAAGTATACTATTATTCTTTTGATTCCTTGATCGCACCGCATGATCTATCTCAATACCAGTCCTTTATAAATGTCATTCCTTCTGTTTGGAACCTACCTTTCCAAGTTCCTACCATTTACTTGGATGATTCCTAGTCATCCTTTATATTTTGGTGTAAAATCCTCTTCTCTGGAAAGCCTTCTCTGAACTCCCAAATTAGTTTTGGCCCCTACATTGTAGTTTTATAGATTTCTGCACTTTCATTCTATAGTATATCTCCTAAACTGAGTTTATGGGCTAGTTGTTATTAATGTAAATACTATCCAAATAGGAGTCTTAGTTTTTACTTCCCCCAAAATCTAGGAGTAGAGATGAATCCATATATTCCATCCAGAACAATTTTAATTAAACTTCACTCTCATCTCATATTCTCTATCATCTGTAAATACATAGGCGTGTTTTGGTTTTCTAAACCAATATAATTTGCTTTATAATCATGTCATTCTGTTCATACATCTTGGTCTCTTGATCTCGCTTCCCTATGATGTGTGTAGCTCTGGAAAGGCAGTATTCTGCCCACATATAATTTACTGGAGTGGCATATAATGCCTGGTGAATGATGAGAGTGATTTTCTTGGTCAATTTTGGCTACTTTTCACTTGATATTTTACTCATAATACTCTTTATACTAAATTTCACCTGTTCACATTACTATGTGGTCTATTTCGTGATTGGACCCTGACTCACACAAGCTGTGGAGGAATGAACCATGTGATTATCTGAAAGACTATCCCAGGCAGAGGGAACAGAAATGCAAAGGCTGTGAGACAGTAGAATTCCTAGCATATCTGAGGAAAAGTAACGAGGCAAAGTGGGTGGAGCAGAGTGAACAAGGGAGAGAATGAGAGCAGGTGTTGCAGAAGAGGGGGAATATATATATATATATATATATATATATATATAGATGTATATATATATACATCTATATATATATGAATGATTTTTTTTTCTTTGCATATTGCTAGGGAGGAGGATTTTCTGAGCACTCACATATGATAACATGTATCTCTTTTTATTTATTTTTTGATAATACCTGTATTCCAAAATTGATGATGAGCTGCATGAGGATAAAAGAACATTGTTTAATTTTGTTCATCTTCATATCCCTAGTACCTAGCTCTGAATTTTGACATAGATTTTGCTAAATAAGTATTTGCTGAAAAAATGAATGATGATCCAAAACGAATGAAATCACAATTAGGAAGTAGTCCTGATAGCTAAAATGTTGAGTGGAGGTTTATAAAGTGGAGTGGAAGTTTAGAAAGAGATGAGAAGGATAAGCAATTGTGAACATGTGTGAGTGAAGGGGAGCAAAACTAAACCATGACTTATAAGCTGTTATCTCTGTAATGGAAAAATTGGTAGTTTTTCACAATCTTTACAATTATTACCTAAATCAAGACATATTTTTTTGTGAAAAGAAAAAGCAACAATCAAGCTTTGCAGTGTGTGTGTGTGCACACATATGTGTTTATATATCACGTTTTGTACTCTTCTGGGAGGTAGTCCTAGGGATGAGACTTGCATCATCTTCCAATGTAGCTCCTAACTTCTTCATGATATTGAATTCAGTGAAGCATTCTTCAGAATGGAGGAAAACATTTATTGGTTCTTTTGGTTAAACACAATTTTTACCCTCTGTCTTCTTGCAATTGCCCAGAATAAGATTGATTCATTACAATCTTATCTCATTCATTTGTATTAACCAAAACATTAATTAACAATCTCAAATATATTCCATAATACCAAAATATTAATTTGACTGTAAAGAAAAATAAAATTCTCAGGACACCCCAAATCTCCTTATGCAAAAAGGAAGATCAAGCCTGGGGGACAAATCATGCAACTCCCCCTTCCAAATGAATAGCTATTGGTAACATTATGCATTATCCAGATCCATGGAAAGGTAAAAGGCTTTAGGTATCTAAGAAGGACTGTCCCTACAGCTCATTCATAAGGAAATTCTTTGCTGGCATAATTGATTCTTCCTTTACTCCTTTTTATCTCTTCAAACATCCACCTTATGTAAAATTTAGATTTCCTAGGCTTCACAAGAATATAACCATTTGCCTCACTACCCATCCTCCTCCTTTTTCTTTCTATATGCCCTCTTCTCTTAAATACTGAATTCCCAAATCTCTCTTTGGAAAAAAGTCACAGAGATGCCTGTGGCTTGTGTTTTTCCTGAGCATGGCCTGAAAGTTTGGCATAACAAACCACCATTGATTGAGACCTTTGTCTCAGTCACTTATTTTCGGTTGTCACTGCTTTGTTTATCTTATAACTTATTCATTCATTTTACTATTTTTGGTTCTGAATCTTGCTTCCGGTTTTTGTAGTCTTAGATCTATTTTTTTAAGTTCATTTTTAAATAGTGGGGTTTATTTTTTCCCCTGTGTTGGTATCCTAGATTTGTTTTATAATTTTCTTGAGCACATTTTGTAAACATTAAAGAGATTGATGCAAATGTAAATGTAAAGCTATTAACATTGGATTACCATCACTAAAATATAAGTGCATGTTTGCCTGATGTTTTGTGATGTATCATGCCACCAAATGGGTTTTTATGCTAACTCATTGCTTTCTAACAACACTGATTTCAGAGCAGGTAGAATTTGTGTTTATTTTCTTTGGCTCTTTGCCAATTAGATCTTTCAAACTGACTCTTTCCTTTGGTCATTGAAATTAGTTTAAGTATTAATATTATATATATTTTATATTATATATAATATATACTAAAACTTTTTAAGTTAACATACATTCATTGTTTATATAGTATTCTGAATCTATATTTCATTGAA
Organism: Avahi laniger; assembly: GCA_963575035.1. NCBI lineage: Eukaryota > Metazoa > Chordata > Mammalia > Primates > Indriidae > Avahi > Avahi laniger. Next base: position 2,648 of record CAUYSK010007547.1, on the reverse strand, counting down.
ATGCATAGAGGTTTTTTGAGTGTGGGCTGTTAGGTTCAGTTTGTTAAAATCTTGCCAGTTCTTTTCTGTGTGGTGTTGAGACAGAAATCCTTTCATTGATTTCTTCTCATTTTCCTTGCTGATGACCCTCATCAGACAGACAGGCTCCGAGCTAATTAGCAGAGCTTTGTTCTTGACTGCTCATTTCCTCAAATTCTCTGGAGGAAGGAAACTTACCAACACTTTGTGAAATTTAACTACATAAAGAATGATGATATGATAATAGTAAATATGCTCTAGAGATTTGAGTGGATTTAACACATCAATCTATAAATCGATTACTGGAGACAATCACCATAAAGGCAGCTGGGGTGTGATGCCAAACTACTGATTAGAGTTACCAAATGGTCTTTCATCTGATAAAATTCAGAAAAGTATGTGCATCATGGGCCACCAAGCCAAAGCCTTTTTGAACCGGCCCTATCTTATATTCTGGCTCTGTCATTAAAAATGAAGTGTTTTAGGCCTAAGAACTTTCTCATTTGCACAATTGGTATAGTAATAATAATGCACCATGAAGCTCTTAAAGATATTATATGATAATTATAGAACACAAAAAGGCATCTAAATGTATTACATGAAATTATGAAGCTAATGCATATAAATTTCTTGGCATAATACCTTGCATACACAGCAAGTAGTTAAGAAATATTAGCTGTTACTGTTATTATGTTACTTCTGCTGCTGTGTGGTTATTGTTATTTTTATGTTCATATTTAGTGAAAGATTCTCATATGAGATGTATAGAACATGTATAATATAGGTACAGCGAATTGTATATCTTCACCTATTATCTGACCATTTTGATTGTACTTATGAAGAAAAATAAAGAAAATATTGAAAAGTCCATGACAAATAGGCTCATTAAATGTCAACCACAATGTCAATGCATATTATATATACCTGAAGGCTCAGGATCAGATAGGCAGTGTTCAGTGGGCATAGAGATTGTTCACAGATTTGCAATTTACTTTGATCTGAAAAAAGCACTAATGCCATCCTTAAGATGTCAAAGTTGTAGATTCATGCTTTGACATATTTCCCCTGATTTTCCATTCTAAATAAAGAGACAAGACAGTGACTGGATTCCAACACTTACCTATACCCAGTTATCCAATTCAGAGCTCAGATGGTGCTGATGAGAGAGTCTCAGATAGCTTTTTCTACATAATAAGGATATTGTGTTATTCCATTAACTGAGCAATATTTCCAGGATCAGAATTTGACCAAAATAACTTTTAGTCTTTACAGACTCAAGTTAGCACACTTGTTAAGTCTTCTTTCTTACTACCCACATACAGAATCATGTAGTTTTTCCTTAAAGTATGTTTTAAATAAAACTACCAAAAGGGAATTGTATTTATGATTTGAGATTGTATTTATGATGTGAGGTTTTTTATTGCCTCTTTTCCAAGTCTTTAAATGCACCTTTATTTATATAGTATTATCATGTTAAAACTTCCCTCTTTTAAGGGAGGTTATTTCTTTTAAAACATTGTCTTCATTATATTTCTAATCTCACATAATATATGGAACAGCAATGGTGGTTATATACAATCAGAACCAATAATGAAATTCTTCTGAATCTAGATAATTTTCAGAGTCTTTTATACAAGACCTACACACAGTTCTAGCTCTGTCCTTCAGCTCGGAAAATATGGAGTCCCTTTTTGGATGAAGTGATTATCAGAGAGTCTCTAAATAACCTTCTATCATTTTGTCTAAAGAAGAATTTTCTTAAAAGGAAGGAATTTTATGAAGCTATGTAGTAAGGTAAAAAGCCCTTGTAAATTCAGTAACATTAGTACAGACAAAAATTACAATACTTTAGTTACTGCCAGAAGCCAATCAGAAAACATAAATTAATCTTCCTGACAATCCTGTTATGGGGAAAGGCAGTTTTCATTTGAAGTACTTGCTGACAAGGCTGCAACTTTATTAATAATAAAGTTATTAATATATAATATTAAGGCAGTCCTCAAGCACATCTACACCACCCAGTGTGTGCACAAAATGCTCTGTTAGCCTCTGTGAGAGGTTACCAAAGATATCAGAGGCATGACCCTTGGCCTTGAGGAGTCTGCAGACCAGTTGGGAAAAGAGGAAACAGTCCCAGAGAACAAGTTTAAGAAAATTACATAGCAGTATTTTGAGAAGTGAAAAACAAATAGAAACCAAATGCAAATTGTCTTTGTAAAATAACATGTGTGGATCACTTTGGGTAGTATAGCCATTTTAACAATGTTGATTCTGCCAATCCACAAGCATGGTATGGTTTTCCACCTGTTTACATCTTCTGCTATTTCCTTCCTCAATGTCTCATAGTTCTCTCTGTAGAGGTCTTTTACTTCCTTAGTTAAATATATTCCTAGGTACTTTATTTTCTTTGTTGCTATTGTGCAGGGGATTGAATCTTTGATTTGGTTCTCGGTATGACTGCTGTTGGCATATATGAAAGCCTCTGATTTGTGATCTACAGATTCAATGCAATCCCTATTAAAATACCAGCATCATTCTTCACAGATGTAGAAAAATTAATTTTACGTTTCGTATGGAACCAGAGAAGACCTCGCATAGCAAAAACAATTCTAGGTAATAAAAATAAAATA